>PVKA01001153.1:146151-156973 GCA_004027165.1 Ctenomys sociabilis | reverse complement strand
TGAGATATCATCTCACTCAAGAAAGAATGGCTATCATAAGGAAATCAACCAACAACAAATGTTGGAGAGGTTGTGGGGAAAGGGAACGCTTCTCCACTGCTGGTGGGAACGTAGACTGGTACAACCATTGTGGAGGTCAGTGTGGAGACTCCTCAAAAGAGTAGGACTAGAAATCCCATTCAAGCCGACTATCCCCCTACTGGGAATTTTCCCAAAGGATCTGGAAACATTGTATCATAGAGATATATGTATACCTACGTTTATAGCAGCACAATGTGTGATAGCAAAATCTTGGAAACAACCAAGATGTCCATCACATGAGGAATGGTTGAAAAAGATGTGGTATTTCTATATAATGGAGTATTACTCAGCTGTTAAGAATGATAAGTTTGAAGCATTTATACTGAAGTGGATGCCACTTGAACATATACTCATAAGTGAAATAAACCAGACATACATGTGTAAATATTGGATAGTCTCCCTAGTATAACAAGCAAAAAGCAGAAATACAAAAGGAAACGTACAACAAGTCAAATCAATTGAGACTGATATGGCAAAGTGAATGGCATATGCTGCAGGATACTAATAAGCTTTTCTTCTGCATGGTTAATAACGTAAGTTCACCAGTCAGACTTGGAGAAATAGAAGAACCACAAGGCAGCCAAAATTTTGGCCCTACCCTTTCAAGGTCAGTGAAGACTCAGGACATAGGAGAACCTGTACTGCAACATCATGAAACTCAGGTGAGCTCCAAATTTTCTGAACAAGGAGATTGTGGAGCCACAGAAGAAAGAGACTGAACTTCTATAGTGTGCCTGGGGAGAGTCACATGAAGAGAAAACTTTCTCTCAGGCCTCACAGAGAGCAAACTGGTGAAGCATTGGCCGTGACTCGTCCACATGGATGACACAGAGAAAGGATCTACAGAATAATATACAGGACTACAAGATAAACGCTGAGAGTACTTCACTGACACATAAAAAATATAAAGTTCATGTGTTGGTATATAAGTCTTGATCTATCTAGGTCTTAATCATTCAGCAGAAAAGTGTGAAAATGAAGTATACCTCATGGGACCATAATATTAAGCTGAGCTGTAAATGGCTATGGTCGACAACTTCTTTCAATAACTCACTATTCTTGTGGAATGCTGGACTGTGTTGGATTGTGGTGTTGAGTTCAAGCACCTAAGTTAGTTGAATGACAATGAAATGCCCACCTTTGACAGGTGTAGACAAAGGAAGGGGTATAGAAAGAAAAAATCTTGATGTGTGTGTTTAGACAGTACAGTTGGGATAGATAATGCTGTGCTTCTACATAATCCTATGAGAGGCGAGATCTGCACTAATGGTGGTTGGACAGGATATTATGTCAGCTTCTAGTACTATGGTCATCCACTAGGAAAATAATTATTAATTTTTGATATAAATCAGCTATAAAAAGTAAGATAAGAAGCAGCTACACTCTTAATTTACTTATAAGAGACATCTGCTAAAATAATATCTGTAAATACAATATCATGTATGCACCTTGTATGATACCAAAACTTTATGATACCAGTTTGCAATGTATTATCGAATCTGTCTTGTTAAGGTGTCTTGAACCTGTCTGATTGATATTTGTACTTCAATAAAATAAAAAATAATTTAAAAAAATTATTTGCTTCATTAATTTCATGCTCTGTGAAGTATGTATTCATCTCAGATGCCCATTTCTGGATTGGCTCTTTAAATTTGAGGCCCCAAATGTATCTTATTTCTTTATAAATTCTAGAGAGCAGACCTTTGTCTAAGTGATTATTAGTTAAGATTTCTTTTGAAATTTGTGTGTTGTCTTTTCACTAAGCTGATAATTTCTTTTGACATGCAAAAACTTCTCAAGAGTTCACCCCAGTGTTTAATCCTTTCATGTTTGTTCATGAACTCTTTGCCTACCCGTATGTCTTCAAGAGTTCCTCCTGCTATCTCTTCAAAGAAATTGAGTGTTTCCGTGTTAATGTTTAGATCTTTAATCCGTTTTGACTTTAGCTTACTGCATGGTTATTGACCTGGGATAAGTTTTAGTTTTCAGCAAGTAGAGAGCCAGTTGGTCCAGCACCGTTTGTTGAAGAGGCTATCTTTCTTCCAGTAAGCCCCTTTGGTCTCTTTGTCAAAGATCAGGTGGCTGAGCGTATTCATAGATGCCTCTGTATCATTTAATTTATTCCATTGATCCTCAGGTCCATTTCATTACCAATACCATGTTGATTTTGTCACAGTAGCCTTGTAGTATAATTTCAAGTCCAAGATTGTAATACCTCCTGCCTTGTGTTTGTTGGCCAAGATTGCCTTTGCCACTCGAGTTTTTTTTTCTGGTTCCAAATAAATTTTAGGGATGATTTCTCTTGTTCTTGCATTTATGTTGGTAGTATTCTGATAGGGATTGCATTAAATCTGTACAACTTTGGGAGGATAGCCATCTTCACTATATTGGTTCTTTCTATCCAGGCGCAGGAAATATCTGTCCATTTTCTGAATTTCTCTATGATCTCTTTTATTAGATTACTATAATTTTCTTTGAAAAAACCTTTGACTTCTTTGATTAAGTGAATACCAAGGTATTGCATTTTCCATGGTGCTACTGTAGAAGCTATTGTTTCTCTATTTTCCTTCTCAGTGCTTTGTTATCTGTATAGAACAATGCTATTGACTTTTGAGAATTGACTTTGTATTCCAATATGCTACTATATTTTTGTATCAATTCTAGTAGCTTCTTCATGGAGTTATTTGGGTTTTCCAGGTAAAGTATCATGTCATCTGCAAATAGGCACAATTTAACTTTTTCTTTACCTATTTTTCTTCCTTTTGTTTTTCTCTCTTGTCTAGTGGTGCTAGGTAAAGATCCTAGAACTATATTGAATAGTAGGGTAACAGAGCACATCCTTGTCTTGTACTAGATGTCAGAGTAAAAGATTTCAGTGGTTCCCCATTTAAAATCATATTACCCATTTGGTTGTTATAGATGGCTTTTAGCAAGTTGAGGTGGAGTCCATCTATTCCAATTTTCTGTAGAGTTTTGAACATGAATGGGTGTTCAACTTTGTCAAAAGCTTTTTCTGCACTAATTGAGATGATCATGTGGTTTTAAATGTCAGTCTATTAATATAGTGTATTACATTTATAGATGTTTGATATTGATTCATGCTTGCATCCCTGGGATGAATCCTACCTAGTCATGATGTATGATCTTCTTAATGATTTACTGTATTCTATATGCTAGGATTTCATTGAGCATTCTGGTATCTTGTTCATCAGGGAGATTGGCCTGTAGTTGTGTCTTTTGCTGCTTTTCGAATTAGTATTACACTTGCCTCCAGAAATTATTTTTTGAGGACTGCTTCCTTTTCAATTTCATTGAAGAGTTTGAGGAGTGTAGGGATTATATCTTCTATCAATTTCTTGTAGAATTCAGCTGTGAATCCATCAGGACCAGGACTTTTCAATGTCAGAAGACTTTTTATTATGTTTTGTATTTCATTGGAGGTTATTGGCTTATTGAGAGTTATTCTATCTTCTTGATTCAGTTTTGGTAATTTGTACCTTTCTAGGTGTCTCTCCACTTGTTCTGTGTCTTGTATGCTGTGAGAATAAAGGTTCTCAAAGTACTTATTGATAATCTTCTAAATTTCCACTGGGGCTGTGGTGATTTCACCCTTTTCATTCCTTATTGCTTCCATTTGAATTTTTTCTTTCCTCTTTTTGATGAAGTTAAATAGTGGCTTATTGATTTTATATAAGTCTTTCAAAGAACCAGCCTTTTTATATCATTCATTCTTCAAACTGTTTTCTTCATCTCAATTGAATTAATTTATGCTCTAATCTTTATAATTTCTTCCCATCTTTGGGCTCTGGGTTTGGTTTGCTCTTTCTTTTCTAGATGTCAGAGGTGCAACATTAGCGTGTTTATTTGTTTTCGTTCTGTTTTCCTAATTGTGTTCATAGCTATGATTTCCCTCTGAGAACTGCTTTCATCGCATCCCATAAATTTTGGTATGTTGTGGTTGAATTTTCAATGACTTGTAGATATTGTTAAACTTCTTGTTTAATTTTATCTGTGACCCATTGGTTGCTGAGTAGAGTGCTGTTTAATTTCCATGTAGTTATGGGCGTTTTCTGTTTTCTTTTCTCATGTATTTCTAGTTTCATTTCACTGTGATAGGATAATATGCATGGGATAATTTCTGTTTTCTTGCATATACTTAAGCATGACCTATTGACAAATAAGTGGTCTATTTCAGCAAATTACCCATGTGCAGCTGAATAAAATGTGCACTCAGCTGTGGTTGGGTGGAGCACTCTCTATATGTTCACCACGTCCATTTGTTCCAACTTCTGGTTCAGTTCTGCTACTTCTTTGCTAATTTTTTGTCTGGTTGACCTATCTTTTTGATATAAGGGGTGTTAAGGTATCCTCTTCAGATTGTGGTCTTGGATATTAGATTTTCATGTCTGTTAAGATTTTTATTACATAGTTGGGTGCACCTGTATTTGGTGCATAAATATTTATGAGTGTTTCTTCTTCCTCTTGATTTTTTCCCCTACCCAATATATAGTGACCCTCTTTGTGTCGTTTTATCATTCTTGGTTTGAAGTAGAGACTGTCTGAGAACAGAATTGCTAGTCCTGTTTTATTCTGAGGCACTGGGGCATGTAGAACTGTTTTCCATCCTTTGACTTGGAGTCTATGAATGTCTTTTTGAGCTAAGTGTGTTTCTTGTATAAAGTATATTGTTGGATTTTCTTTCCTAATCCTCTGTGCCATTCTATTTCTCTTAATTGGTGAATCGAGTCCTTTTATATTGATGGTTATAATTGAAATGTGTTGATTTATGATTGTCTTGTTATTTAACTGCTGTGGTTTACTCCTTTTTTTCCTGTGTTTAATTGTTTGCCCTATTTAGTGGGTTCCTTCCATTCTCATTCTTGGAGTTGTGGTCATTGTGGTCCCTCTCCAGAACATCTTTCAGTAGCCTGTGTAGGGATGGCTTTGTCATCATGAAATTCTTTAGTTTTTCTTTGTCATGGAAGAATGTCACTGCTCCATCAAACTTGAAAGAGAGTTTTGCAGGGTTTAATAGTCTGGGCTGGAATTTGTTTTCATAAATGACTCTGAATTCATAAAAGAATTCTGCTCCATGATCCCCTTGCCTTCATGGTTTGTGTAGAGAAGTAGGCTATAATTCTGATGGGTTTTCCTTTCAATGTGATCTGCTTCTTCTCTCTAGCATCTTTCAGTATATTATTCATGTGTTGGATTTCTGGGTTCTTGTGTATTATATGTCTCAGTGTGTTTTTCCTTGGGTTGAAGTTACTTCGTGTTCTGTATGCTTTGGTTACCTGAATGTTGGATTGTTTCCTCATATTTGGGAAGTTTTCTGCTATTACTTCTGCCCATACTCTTTTTATATCATTTGTATTGAGTCTTTCTTTCTCACTGATGCTTATTAATCTCACATTGTTCATCCTGGCATCATCTCTCAGGTGATGGATTATTTATTCCTGCATCCTCGTTGTTTTTCAGAGATCCTTTCTCATCTTTTTACTAGCTGCACTGACATCTTTAAGATCTGAAACTCTGTCTTCACTTTCACTCAAACGGTTTTTGTAAACTCTTGATTGATATTTTTAGTTCTTCTATATCTCTTTGACTCTGCTTTATGTGTTCCATTTCTTTGCTGTATTTATCATTCAAAGAATTTGTTGTATTTCTAATCTCAATTTTTTAAACAATTTCTTCTTTAGAAGTAGCTACTAATACTTTTACTACAGAGTTTTTTCCAAATTAAGTTTCCTCCATATATTTCCATAATTGATTCTCTACCTCAGATGCTAGGATTTCAAAGATTTCTTTTTTTATTTCAGAAATTATTTCTGCTCTGAGTTCCTCATTACCTTTCTGCTATTGTTTCTTTGTTTGCGATGCTGTTAATTCATACATTTGGAATAGTGTTCTCTGCACTTATTCGGGGTGGGCACTGGGTTTCCCGCATAAGTTTCTGGATTTTCTCCTTACTTACTGGTATGTATTCAAAAATTTCCTTTTTTTTCAGGCATTAATTCTGGGCTGAGTTCCTCTATACTTTTCTGTTGTTGTTTCTTTGCTTCCACCTCTGTTAATTCATTCATTTCTCCTGAGCTGGTGTCCCCTACACATATAATTGGTGGGCTCAAAGCCTGAGATTGCAGTCTGCTCCTTGTTTTTGTCATTGTATATTGCTGTCAACTCAGACCTGTGGTGTAATGGTTTCGTGCATTTAAAACCTTACTGTGTAATGAGACTTGGCTGTTGATCTATTAAGTTTGAGATTATCCAGTTATGCCTGGCCTGGATCTAGCTATTTTGTTCACCTTCTTTTCTTTGCAGTCCTTCTGGCACAACTGTGAGCCTGTGGTTCCCCTCTGTTGTGCCCTTGGTCCAGAGGGCACCAGGGAGAGCCAAAGCTCTCCCAAACACTCACCGGGCCGTGCTGGGCTCAATCATGGGGCAGAAGAGTCACAAAAGTTCTCACTTCGCTCAACATGCCTGGGGGCAGGGGTTCTGGGGAGTTGCAGGGCAGGCAGTGTTGGGGTAGGTGGGAAAGGGAGTCTCAGAAATTCTCACTCGCTCACTCGGAGGTCTTGGGAGCGGGCGCTCTGAATGGTGCTCACTGCGAGGGGAATCCTAAAGCTCTCCCATACACTCACTGGGCCATTTCAGGTGCATCAGCGGCCGGAAGAGTCACAAAATTTCTCACTTGCTCGGTAGACTTCTATTAGTGTTCTTAATTGTAGTTCTGTAAATACAAAACTGTAACTGCCTTAATCATATAATCTCTCTTGTGTAATAATTTCAGTAGTAGTTAAGATAATAATTGTATCAAATGTCAGAGGACATTACTATAAAAACTGATAGAGAGAAGGATAAAACTGCATTCTCAGGTCCCGAGCCCACCCAGAACAAATGCCAGGGACACTAGCATAGAAGAAATAGGAAATCATAGAGGTTAAATCTAATTATAGCATGCGAGTTTAAAAATAACTGGAGAAAGGTGTGGAGGAAATCAGATCAGAATTAAACTCTTAAGTAAAAAAAGAAATGATAACTATAATGAATTACTATGTGCTTCCAAAGAAGACACTGATAAAAAATAAAAGAGAACATGGCTGGCACTGACAAAGTATCTGCGAACTGAGGTACAAGGTTACAGGATGAATCCTTAGAGGATTTGACTGGCATTATCAGATACAAAAGTTACATTTCTTGTTATATAGGTATTGATTAATCTTGTTCTTAACAACCCAGCAGAAATGTATAAAAATGAGGTATAAAAAGTGGAACCATATTAATATGCTAAGCTGTGAAAGGCTCAAGTCAACAACTTCTGATATTGCCAGGCCTATAGATAACCTACAACTCTTATGGACTAATGGATAATATTAGATTATTTTGCTGAATTCAAGCACCTACAGTATTTAATAGCAATAGGATACCCATCTCTATCAAAACTAAACAAAAAAAATTGGATACAAATGGATCATTTTGTATCTGCATATACAAAATAATTAGGATAGATATACAGCTACTTTCTCTTAATTCAATCAGAAGAAGGATTTGTACAAATACTATTTGGGCAGGATATGCTGTCTGAGTCTTGTACTAATAATAACCTCTAAGAAGAAAACAATATATACTGTATTATTGAAATTATCCTACTAATTTGTTTTGAAACACTTGCATTGTGGTTTCATAGAACAAAATTCTCTTTCAATAAAATTAAGAAAAATGATGGAATCATTGAATGATCAATATAGGAAAGAAGTAGAATTCCTGAAGCAGATTCAAAGACATACACAGGAAATTAAAAATCTCAATTACAAGACGGCAAAACTGTTTGAATGAAATTGAGGATAGAATTTCAGATTTTGAAGAGACATTTGCAACTAGTAAAATATAAGAAAAGATCTCTTAAAAATTACTAGGATACAGGAATAAATAATTCAACATCTACAGGACGATTCAAAGATGAACAATAGGTATCAGTGAGAAAGGAGTCAATGCAAATGATACAAAAAGAATATAGGCAGATCTAACAGCAGAAAACTCCCCAAATATGGGATATAACCTAACATTCAGATAACTAAAGGATATAGAACTCCAAATAAATCTGCCAATTAAAAACACACCCAGACATATAATAATCAAGATCCCAAAAATCCAGCCCAAGAACAATGTTCTGAAACGTGCTAGAGAAAAGAAACAGATCACATTTAAGGAAAAACCCATCAGAATAATGGCAGACTTCTCTTCACCAACCATCAGGTCAAGAAGAGTATGAAGCAAAATACTTTAACTCCTCCAAGGAAACAAATTCCAACCCAGCCCTTCAAAACTATCTTTCAAGTTTCATGAAGAAGTGAAATATTTTCATGACAAAGAACAACTAAAGAATTTCATGATGACAGAGACAACCTTACACAGACTACAGAAAGATATTGTAGAGAGGGAGCAAAAGGACCACAATGTCAAATAAGGCAAATAGGGTCCATTAAACAGAGGAGAAGGGGGGGTATACAAGAGCAAGTAAATAAATAATACATCCATCTAAGTCAATGCATCTTATGTATAACCATAAATGTAAATGGACTCAATTCACCAATTAAAAGAAATAGACTGAGCCTGGCCAAATAGCTTGGTGGATGAAAGGAACTGCAAGCAGGCTCAGGGACCCAGGGTCTAATCCCAAGGCCTGCTATGGTGGCCATGACTCCGGAGTTCCCTGATACAGCAATTGAGATTTGGCCTGGTGGTACACATCTATCATTCCAGCTCTTGGGAGGCTATAAATAGGTAGATCATTACTAATCTAATGCAGTTGTGAAACCCTGAACTCCATGAAGACTCTTCCATAAAATACAAATAAAATAAAATAAATAGACTGGAAGAGTAGATTAGGAAGCAAAATTAAAAAAAAAAAAACATACTTTATACAAGAAACACACTTAGCTGATAAAGAAATTCATAGGTGAACCAAAACGTTATGCACCAGAACATAACAAGAAAAAAAGGTATCAATCCTGTTCTCAGATAATCTTAACTGTAAACCAAGAATGATCAAATGAAATAAAGAGGGCCACTACATACAAATTTGGGTAAAATACAAGAGAAAGAGGTAAAAGTCATAAATATGTACTCACCAAACAGGGGAGCACCCAACTATATAAGACAAATTTTGATGGGCCTGAAAAATCTAATATCCAATACCACAATAATAACATGAGACCCTAACACCCTTATTCCAAAAAGATAAGTCAAGCAGAAAACATTAGCAAAGAAGTAATAGAACCCAAACAGAACTTGGAACAAATGGACTTAGTGGACATATACAGAGTCATCCACCAACCACATCAGAGTACACATTTTTCTTCTGCTGCACATGGGACATTTTCCAAAAAGACCACATATTAGTGCATAGTTCATGCTTAAGTATATGCAAGAAAACAGAAATTATCCCATGCATATTATCTGTCCATAGTGCAAAGAAACTCGAAATAAATGACAAAAGAAACCAGAAAATCCTCCAAAACACATGGAAATATTAAACAACACCATACTCAGCAGCCAATGGTATACAAATGAAATTAAGCAAGAAATTAAAAAATATCTACAAATTCAATTAATATTCAAGCACAATATATTAGTATTTATGGCATGCAATAGAAGCAGTGCTTATAGAGAAATTTATACCTGTAAACTCACACATTAGGAAAACAGAATGGGAACAAATAAATACATTAACATTACACTTCAAATGTCTAGGCAAAGAAGAACAAACAAAACACAAAACACAAAGTTAGGAGAAAGCTATAAAGATTAGAGCAAAAATGGATTCAATTGAGACAAAGAAAATGCTGCAAAGAATTAATGAATCAAAAAGATGGTTCTTTGAAAGATTAAATAAGACTGATAAGACCCTAGCTAACCTCATCAAAAAGAGGAAATAAAGAGCTCAAATTCAAGCAGTAAGAAATGAAGTGGGAAAATACCATAAACTCCGAAGAAATTCAGAAGATCATCAACAGGTATTTTGAAAAACTTTACTCTCACAGAATCGAAGACACAGAAGAAATGGGCATATTTCTACAATGGTACAAATTACCAAAACTGAATCAGGAAGACATAAGAATTCTCAATAACCCAATAATAGCCAAATAAATTCAAAATATAATAAAAAAAACTTAATGACAAATTAGGTCTTGATGGATTCACATATGAATTCAACAAGAAAGTTACAGAAGATATAATCCCAATACTCCTCAAACTCTTCAATGAAACTAAAAAGGAAACAATTTTGCCAAAGCCATTCCCAGAGGCACATATTATACTATACCAAAATGATAGAAACATGCAACTAAGAAAGAGAATTGCAGAGCAATCTACCACATGAACGTAGATGCAAAAATCCTCAATAAAATCCTAGCAAATAGAGTACATCAAATCATTAACAAGATTATTCATCATGCCCAGTAGGATTCATCATATGGATGCAAGGATGGTTCAACACATACAAATCTATAAATGCAATACACTATATCAATACATCCAAATTCAAAAAGAAGCCGGGCGTGGTGGCGCAGGCCTGTGATCCCAGCACTCGGGAGGCTGAGGCAGGAGGATTGTTGTGAGTTCGAGACCAGCCTGAGCTACAAAGTGAGCTTAAGGCCAGCCTGAACTGCTACTGAGACCCTGTCTCAAAAAGACAAAAAAAAAAAAAAAAAAAAAAAAAAAAAAAAAAAAAAAAAAAAAA
>PVKA01001153.1:0-146051 GCA_004027165.1 Ctenomys sociabilis | reverse complement strand
CCTCTACCTTAATCTGATGAAGGCCATCTGTGAAAAATCAAATGGCTACCATAATTCTAAATGGGAAAATACTGAAATCTGTTACTTTAAGATCTGGTACAAGACAAGGATGTCCTCTATCACCACTCCTATTCTATATAGTTCTGGAATTATTAGCTAGAGCCATTAGAAAAGAGAGAGAAATAAAAGGAATTAGAATAAGTAAAGAAGAATTTAAACTATCATTATTTCCTGCTTGGAAGGCCCAAAGAACTCCACTGAGAAGCTACTAAAATTAATACACAAATTCAGTAGCATAGCAGGATATGAAGTCAATACCCAAAAGTCAATAGCATTCCTCTACATGACAAACACACTGAGAAAGAAATTAGAGAAGCAATACCTTTTACTATACAACCCCGGAAAATGAAATATGTAGGAATTAGTTTAAGTAAAGAAGTAAGAGATCTATTCAGTGAAAATTATGATACTCTGAAAAAAGAGATCATAGAGGATTTCAGAAAATGGAGGGATATTACCTGCTCCTGGGTAGGAAGAACCAACAATGAGAAGATGGCCGTACTCCCAAAATTGTTATACAGATTTAATGCAATTTTTATTAATATATCATGCACATACCTCACAGACCTATAAAAACCATTCCTAAAATTTATTTGGAACCAGAAAACACCTAGAATAGGAAACGCAATCCTGGTCATTACCAGTCCTGACTTGAAATTATACTACAAAGCTACTATTTTAAAAGCAGCATGGTACTGAGGATAGACCTCAGGATCGAGGGAATAGATTAGAAGATGCAGATGAAACTACAAACACACTTAGCTATGTTATTTTCAAAAAATGGGCAAAAAATACTGGAAGAAAGCCTCTTTAACAAATGGTATTGGAAAAACTGGCTCTCCCCATGCCAAACACTAAAACACAACCCCGTTCTATCACCATGCACTAAACTAAAGTCAGAATGGATTGAAATAGCAAAACAGAAACATTCAATATCCTAGAAGAGAAAGTAGGAGGAACTCTTGAAAACATAGGAGTAGGCCAAGAGTTCTTGTGAAAAAAATCAAAGTTTAGGGGAAATACATGAAAAAAAAATCAACAACTGGGACCTCTTCTTATTGAGAAGTTTTTGAATGTCAAAAGAAAATACCAACAGAGTGGAAAAAATCACAAATTTGGAAAAAATAGCAACTAATAATCACTAAGATTAAGGTCTCCTATCTAAAATTTATAAAGAACTAAAAAACATTAGCACCCCAAAATTTAAAGACTAAATCCATAAATAGACATCTGAGGTAAACACACATTTTGCTGAGAAAGAAATATAAGAAGCAAATAAATTCATGAAGAAATGCTTCAAATCACGAGCCATCTCAACCCAGAAAGAAAGGCTACAATAAAGAAATCAACCAACAACAAATGTTGTAGAGGCTGTCTGGAAAAAGGAACTTTCTCCACTGATGATGGGAATGTAGATTGATACAACCATTATGGAAATCACTCTGGAGACTCCTCAAAAAATTAGGACTGGAAATCCCATTCAATTCAGCTGTCTCCTTACTGGGTATTTTCCCAAAAGAACAGAAAACACCATAACATAGTGATATATGGGTACATGTTTATAGCAGAACAATTTTTGATAACCAAATCTTGGAAACAACCAAGATACCCCTCGCTTGAGGAATGGATGAATAAGAAGTGTTTTTATACAATGGAGTTTTACTCAGCTATAAAGAAAATAAACTCAAAGCTTTCATATGTAAGTAGGTGCCAGTTGAACATATTCTCATGAGTTAAATAAACCAGACCCATATGTGTAAATATCATATTGTCTCCCTAATATAAGAACTCAAAACAGAAAATAAAATTTGAAGGGTGTAACACAAATGGAAAGTGAGATCTTATGGATTAAAAATGAAGAGAGAAAAGAGAAAAGTTAGGAAATATGGTAATGGCAAAACCATACATTTATATAAACAAATGCTTAAGGCAATGGTCATAAGTATCTCTATCAGGTTTTTGAAAATAAAACTTTAATGGGTAGAATTCTCATCCTGACTATGTATGCTGATATCTGTGAACTAAGCAACTAAACAGAGGATAGCAAAGTGTAACACTAAAATAATGCTTGAAATACCTATCATATTGGTCTTCTAAATGCATACTGCTTCTAATGTAATATCATTTATTTCTATATACTCTTGAAAGTAAACTTTTTGTGAAAAAAGTAATAAAAGCAAACAATAGACAAGAAAAATAGTCATAGAATTGCCCTGCTGCAGTGTTGTACAAGGGTTGACTTCTAAATTTCTGCGTAAAAATGTGTAATTGATTGATTTACATTCTATAGGGATTTAAACTTAGAATATCCGTGGTTGTTTGAAAATAGCAGTTCCATATTAGCTCTAAGGCGATTGATACTCAGACAGATAATGATGTTAAGCTCAACTGCCTGTTACAAGGTAATATCATCACTAAGCTTCTCTTTTGGATATTTAACAACTAAAGTTTGCAGACCAAGTGTTAGAGAAAAAGAGGAACTACAAAGATAGCTAATATTTTGTCCCTGGCACTTCATGGTAAGTGAGGATGCAAGACACAAGAGAACCTCTGCAGTGACATCTTGTAATTCAGTGATGTACCAAATTTTCTGATAAGGAGATTATGTGGCCAGAGAGCAAAGTGACTGATGATGTATAGTGTGCCTAATGAGAGTCACTTAGAGAAACAAAGTTCTCTCAGGTTTTTGCAGAGAACAAATTGGTCAAGTAATGGCTGACTCATCCAGATGGCTGACACCGACAAAAGACCTACAAGGTGCAATACATGGTTTGAGAGTAAATCCTAAGGAACATAAATGACCTTGTCAGATACAAAAGCTATGTTTTTACTAACATGCTTTCCCTTTAACTTGATCTTAACCACCCAGCAGAAAAGTATAACCGCAAGGTATAAAAACTAATGTACTAAGCTCTAAAAGGCTCAAGTCAACAACTTCAGACAATTGTTTGTTCATTAAAAACCCAATACTATAATGGACTATTGAACTATATTGAGCTATTTTGCTGAATTCAAGCACCTACAATATTTGAACAGGCATCAAGTATGAAAAGATCCTTTAAAGTCTTTTCCAAATATAGCTCTCTAACAACAATGTAAAACCCATCTCTGACACAGCAAAATAAAAAGTGGGATATAAATAAAGGACCATTTTTAGTGAAAAATATATACAAAATAGGATATACAGCTACCTGTAATTTTAATGAGAAGACAAGCTTGTATTAATGTTTTCAGACAAGATATCATGTCTGCATTTTGTCCTCTGAATAACTACTACTAAGACAACAATAAGCAATGTATTAATTATTTTAACTGTCCTGCTAATCTGCTTTTAACCATTTCACTGCTACTTTTTCATTAAAATGAATAAAAATTAAAACAAAACAAACACACAAACTAATAATTTATTTTACAAGTGTTTCTAAGCCCAGGTAACTTCTGTGCTAAATTCTACCAAATACTCAAGAGTTATAATAGTAATGTCACATGCCTCTTTCATAAAATAGATAATGAGTGAAAACATCTCAAGTCAATTTTTAAAATCATCAAGGGAGAGAAGAGAAAACACAGAGGAAGAAACAGGAAGTAGAAGAAGAAAAGGACCAATTGTGGCAGAGAAAAACACATATTCTAATTGACAAAACACTAAAAATCAAATGAAATATCTCTTGAAATATAAAAAATTAATTTGTCTTAACAATCCAGGACTAGAAAAAATCTAAAAATAAATAAATCTAACCTTAATACTAGAATAATTTTGACCATCTAACCATATCCTAAAAAGTATTTGATAAAAATTCACAATTAAAAATCTCCTACATAACAATGAATAGAAAGTAACTTGATGCTAGGAAAAACATGTTAATGCAACGTGTGGTTCTAGTAGCAAATTAAGTTGAATGCACTTCACTTAGGATGCTAACAAGGCAAGCTTATCAACTCTTTATTTTCATTCAACAATATACTGAATGTTGTATAAATAATTAAAAAAATAAATATCATTAAAATTAGAAAGAAAAAGATTAGAATAAACTTTCTTCATTTCCAATATGCCTGTTCATGTAGGATGTTAATAAATGTACAAGAAAATGTCCAGAAAGTGAGAAAATAGATAAAATCTAGGAACAAGGATCCATATTAACAAACATATGAATATTCTATGCTTTTGAGGAAGAAGACATAATGGAGATAAGGGAAATATATACCAAACTGTCCCCTAACTTCAATACAATTCCTATGATAATTCTAGGAGATTGTCTTTGGCAAAACTCGCAAACTACCTTTTCCAAAACATGGAAATGCATGGAATGAAAGCTATTCAATCAAACAAAATGGGATGGATCAAACATTTCAATTTCAGAAGTTATTATAATTGTATAGCCTTTGCATTTCCTAGTACTAAAACAGCACTTGAAACTATTTTTAACATCATTACTAAGTTGGGAAATGAATATCAAAACTCCAATAAGATTTCATTTGACAGTGATTATGATGACTTAAAAATTAATAATAATGAGTATTAGTGATGATGTGGAAAATCTAGAATTATTGAGCACTAGTATGAATGGAAATTATCATAATCATTTCGTAAAATTTGATATTTCCTCAAAATTTTCAGCAGAATTGCTAAATAAGACAACTTTTCTATACACATGAGAGAAATGAAGTATGCATCTGCACACTTACTTGTGCACATATATCCATAGAAATTTGTTTATAATAAACAGAATACAGCCAATAAATTGAATCTGTGTAACAACAAATAAAATGTTGCATTCTTTCATTTATTAGCATAAAATCACATAACATATAGTACACACTTACTATGAGAAGTTGTTACATGTGCATAACTCCCCCTCATTTTTCTCTTTTCCTCATTCCCTATCATTTAACTCTCCTGACTACCTTAATCCATTGCTCCCACATACAATTTTGTGCACCTGTACTACTTTTTAACCAGGGGTGGAACACAGGACCTTGTGCATGTCAGGCAGATGTTTAAGCAACTGAGCTATCTCTCCAGCCTTCACACATACATTTTTAGATATTTCCCTTACATCTGTTTTACCCTATTCCCACACCTTTCATTCTCTGCTATCCTGTCATAAGAGAAATAGTGCTATGTTTGAGCTTGGGTGCCTGACTTATTTCACTTATTCATGCATGTACTCAATTTTGAATGAATACCACATACTCTACATTGATGCATCTAGTGATGGCAATATACACCATTTCCACAAGCTACCACTGCATTATATACTATTTTCTTATAAACATGGATGTGCATCTATCCTTGTGTTCTATAACATAATGACTTTAGAAGTTTGGGGAGCATGACTAAAAGGGTTAAATACGATTGACCTACTTCTAGGTTTGTAAAGGTTCTCCACACTAATCTCCATAGAGATAGATTTTTCTTTTTTTTTTCAGAACTGGGGATTAACACAGGCCTCGCACTTAACCAGGAAGCACTTATTCCTCTGAACCATCTCCTCAGACCCAGTGATTGCTCTTATTCACACATTCAAGGAGAGTGGAGGAGAGTTCCTGTTTTTCTCACATCCTTGCCAGCATTTGTTATTATTTGATGCTTTGATGATAGCTGTTCTTTCTGGAGTGAGATAGTACCTCACTGTAATTTTAGTTTAACTAGTAAACATTACTTTGAGTATTTATTCATCATTTATACTTCTACAAAAATCTATTCAGGGCCAGGGATATGGTTCAGTGGAATAATTGCTTCCCTGGCAAGCACAAAGGCCTGAGTTCAATCCCTGGTTCCGCCTAAATAAATAAATAAATAAATAGGAGCCCTTGTACCCAAGCCTGCAAAGCGAGCTACCAGCCTAAAACATCCCAGGCCGACTTGTCTGGCAACCCTGAGCCCCTCAACCCAAGTCCACCCAGCAAGTAGGAATTTCTCCGACTCTCTCGGCACCCCAGTTTGGTGAGTATGTGGGACAGCCTTTGGCTCCCAACCCACTCCTGCCCCCCATGCATGCAGCGAAATCCGGAGCCCCCTCCCCCAAGTCCGCCAAGCGAGCAACTGGCCTGATATACCCTAGACCGACTTGCCCAGCAACTCCCCAGAGCCCCTGTCCCTAAGCCAGCCGAGCGAGTGGAAAATTTTCTGACTCGCTCGGCACTTCAGTTCAGTGAGTGTGTGGTGAGTCTGTGGGAAAGCCCTTGACTTCTCCCTGTGCGCTCCACGCCATTCGGAGCCACAGGCACAAAGCACACCAAGCAACCAGACTGAGACACCCCAGACAGGCCTGGCCAGCAACTCCCCTGGCCAACTATTTCCCCTGAGTCACTGCCCCCAAGCCCGCCATGGGAGTGAGAACTTTTGTGACTCTGCCTGCACCCGATCCACTTGTCTGGCCTGGTGAGTGTGAGGGAGAGCTTCTGTACTCCCCAGCGCTCCCCGGACCAGGGACCAAACAGAGGAGAACCACAGACTCACAGTTGTACCACAAGAGCTGCAGCTCAACAGCTAGAGTCAGGCCAGACATAACTGGGTAGTCTCAAAATTAATAGACTACACCCAAATCTCATCATGTGTTAAGGTAATGGCAGCACCATAACTCATCCACCAAAGATCAGAGGTCAGCGCTACACAAAATGTAAAAGACAAGGAGAAAAATGCAATCTCAGGCCTCAAGTCCACAAGTGCAGAGGACACTACCTCAGCTGAAATGAATGAACAGAGGCAGAAGCAAAGAAACAACAGCAGAAACATATAGAGGAACTCAGACCAGAATTAATGCCTGTAATAAAAAAAAGAAATATTTGAATGCATAGCAGCTGAAGTAATGAATCAAATAAAGAAACATATGGGGGAAAGCCAATGCCACGTAGAACAAGTGCAGAGAACATTATTCCAGCTGAAACATACAAATTAACAGCATCAGAAGCAAAGAAACAACAGCAGAAAGGGAAACAGGAGCTCAAAGCAGAAATAATTTCTGAAATCAAAAACAAATTCTTTCAAATCATAGTATCTGAAGTGGAGAATTAATTCTGAAAATATATAGAGGAAACCCAATTTGGAAAAATCTCTGCAGTAAAAGAAACAATAGCTACCTCTAAAGAAGACATTGATTTAAAAAAAAAAAATAGAGGCGATCAGAAATATGACAGTTTCCTGGAATGAGAAATACAGAAAAGAAATGGAAAGCATGAAGCAGAGTCAAAGAGATAGAGAAGAACTAAAATGCTCAATCATGAATCTACAAAACTGAGTGAAAGCGAAGACAGAGTTTCAGATCTTGAACATGCGGGTGCAGCTAGTGAAAAGGTGAGAAAGGATCTCTTAAAGCAATGAGGATGCAGGAAAAATAAGCCATCACCTGCAAGATGACACAAAGATGGACAATGTGAGATTAATTGGCATCAATGAGAAAGAAGGAGTGAATACAAATGATATAAAAAGAACACAGGCAGAAGTAATCACAAAAGCGTCCTAAATATGAGGAAACAAACCAACATTAAGGTAACCGAAGCATACAGAACACCAAATAACTTCAACCCAGGTAAAATAACACTGAGACATATAATAGTCAAAATTTCAGAAATCCTACACAAGAATAATATACTGAAAGATGCTAGAGAGAAAAAGCCGATCACATTTAAAGGAAAACCCATCAAAATTACAGCTGATTTCTCTACACAATCCAGGAAGTCAAGGAGAGCATGCAGTAGAGTTCTTCAAGTCATTTATGAAAACAAATTCCAGCCCCGACTATTATATCCCGCAAAACTCTTGTTCAAGGTGATGGAGAAGTGAAATACTTCCACAACAAAGAACAACTAAAGAATTTCATGTTGACAAAACCATCCCTATACAGGCGACTGAAAGATGTTCTAGACAGAGGCCACAATGACCAGAACTCCATGAATGAGAATGGAAGGAACCCACTGAACAGCACAAACTATTAGACACAGAATACAAAGGAGTAAACAACAGCAGGTAAATATCATGACAATCATAAGTCAACACAGTTCAAATTTAACCATCAATGTAAAATGGAATAAATTCACCATTTAAGAGAAATAGACTGTCACAGTGGATTAGGAAAGAAAGCCCAATAATATGCATTATACAAGAAACATACTTAACTCAAAAAGACATTCATAGGCTCAAAGTCAAAGGATAGAAAACAATACTACACGCTGCACCATCTCAGAAAAAAACAGGAGTAGCAATTCTGTTTTCAGACAGTCTTAATTCAAACCAAGAATCATCAAATAACCCAGAGAAGGCCACTATATATTGGTTAGGAGAAAAATTCAAGGGCAAGAGGTAACAGTCATAAATATCTATGCAGCAAACACAGGAACAACCAACTGTGTAAGACAAATCTTAATAGACATAAAAAACCTAATATCCAAGATGACAATCTTAACAGGAGAACTTAATACCCCCTTATCTCAAAAAGAAAGCCCAACCAGACAAAAAGTTAGCAAGGAAGTAACAGAAATGAAACAGAGCTTCAAATAAATGGACCTCTTGGACATACACAGAGTATTCCACACAACCACAACTGAATACATATTTTTTCCAGCTGCACATGGCTCTTTTTCTAAAATAGACCACAATCTAGTCCATAGGTCATGCATAAGTGTATTCAATAAAACAGAAATTATCCCATTCCTATTTCACTGACCACAGTGCACTGAAACTGGAAATAAAAGAAACCAGAAAAACCCACTAAATACATGGAAATTGAACAACACCCTACTCAGCAATGGGTTACACAGGAAATTAAACAAGAAATTCAACAATATCTACAATTCAATGAGAATTCAACTAAATTTAGTGGAATTTATGGGATGACATGAAAGCAGTTCTTAGAGGGAAAATCATAGCTATGAACTCACACATTAGGAAAACAGAATAGGAACAATCAAAAACCCTAATGTTCCACCACCAACATCTAGAAGCAGAAGAGCATACCAAAACCCGAGTGCAATGATGGGAACATCATAAAGATTAGAGCAGAAATTAATTCAATTGAGATGAAGAAAACAGTTCAAAGAATCCACAAATCAAAAAGTTGGTTCTTTGAAAGACTAAATAAAGTTTATAAGCCTTTAGCCAAACTCATCAAAAAAAGAAAAAAAGAAAGAAAAAGGAAACAAAAAACACAAATACAAGCAATAAGGAATGTAAAGGCTGAAATCACCACAGACCCAGTGGAAATTCAGAAAACTATCAATACCTACTTCAAGAATCTTTACAATCACAGCATAGAAGACACAGAAGAAATGGACAGATTCCCAAAGGTACAAATTACCAAAACTGAACCAAGAAGATAAAACAACTCTCAATAAACCAATAACAGCCAGTGAAATACGAAACATAATAAAAAGCCTGCTGACAAAGAATAGTCCAGGTCCTGATGATTAACAACTGAATTCTACAAGAAATTTATAGAAGATATAATCCCTATATTCCTTAAACTCTTCAATGAAATTGAAGAGGAAGCACTCCTCCAAAACCATTTCTGGAGGCAAGTATTATGCTGATTCCAAAATCAGGGAAAGACACAACCAAAAAGGAGAACTATAGGCCAATCTCGCTCATGAACATAGACGCAAAAATACTCAGTAAAATCCTAGCAAACAGAATACAACAAATCATCAAGAAGGTCATACACCATGACCAGATAGCATTGAAAAATCTATAAATGTAATACACTACATTAATAGACTGAAATCTGAAAAACACATGATCATCTCAATTGATGCAAGGAAAGCTTTTGATAAAGTCCAACACTCATTCATGTTCAAAGTCCTACAGAAAATTGGAATAGATGAACTCTACCTTCATTTGATAAAAACCATCTATGACAACCCAAAAGCTAATATAATCCTAAATGGGGAAAACCTGAAATCTTTTACTCCTAAATCAGGTACAAGACAATGATGTCCTCTATCATCCCTGCTATTCAATATAGTTCTGCAATCATTAGCAACAGAAATTAGAAAAGAGGGAAAAATAAAAGGAATAAGAATAGGTAAAGAAGAATATAAATAATCACTATTTGCAGAAGACATGATACTTTATTGGAAGACCCAAATATTCCACCAAGAAAGTTCTAGAATTGATACAGAAATTCAGTAGAATAGCAGGATACAAAGTCAATACTCAAAAGTCAATAACATTCCTCTACACAGATAACAAACACACTGAGAGAAAAACTATAGAAACAATACCTTTTATAATAGCACCACAGAATTTGAACTACTTTGGAATTTACTTAACTGAGGAAGTCAAAGGTCTTTTCACGGAAAATTACAACACCCTAAGAAAAGAGATTATAGAGAATTTCAGAAAATGGAAAGGTTTTCCATATTCCAGGATAGGAAAAAGCAGTATAGTGAAGATGGCCATATTCCCAAAGTTGTCGTACAGATTTAATGCAATCCCTATCAAACTGCCACCAATTTACCAACCAGACCCAGAAAAATAGTTCCTAAAATTTATTTGGTACCAGAAAAGACTTAGAATAGCAAAGGTAATCGTGGCCAACAACGACAAGGCAGGAGGCATCACAATTCCTGACTTGAAATTATACTACAAAGCCACTGTGATAAAATCAACATGATACTGGCAAGAAAATAGACCTGAGCAACAGCAGAATAGATTAGAAGACTCAGAGGCCTCTGTGAACATACTCAGCCCCCTGATCTTCAACAACGGGCCCAAAGGGGCGAATTGGAAAAAAGATAGCCTCTTCAACAAATGGTGCTGGAACAACTGGCTCTTTACATGCTGAAAACTAAAACTTGTCCCAAGTCTCTCACCATGCACTAACCTAAAGTCAAAATGGATTAAAGATCTAAACATTAAAGCAAAAACACTAAATCTCCTGGAACAGAAAGGAGGAGGAACTCTTGAAGACATAGGGGTACATAAAGAGTTCATGAACAAACATGTATTCACACAGGAAACACTTGAAAGAATTAACAGCTGGGATCAACTCTTGTTTAGGTGTTTCTACACTTCAAAACAAATTGCCAACAAAGTGAAGAGACAACTCACAAATTTTGAAAAAGTCCTAACTAATAAGCACTCAGATAAAGGTCTGCTCTGTAGATAATGTAGAGAACTACGAAATATTAGGGCCTTCAAATTTAAAGACCCAATCCAGAAATGGGCATCTGAGATGAATACACACATCTCAGAAGACGAAATTAAAGAAGTGAATAAATATATGAAAAAATGCTTCACATAGCTAGCCATCCATGAAATGCAAATAAAAACAACACTGAGATATCATCTCACTCCAGGAAGAATGGCTATTATAAAGAAATCAACCAACAACAAATTGTGTGGAAAAAGGAATACTTCTCCACTGCTAGTGTGAATGTAGACTGATGCAACCATTATAGAGTTCAGTGTGGAGACTGCTCAAAAAGGTAGGACTGGAAATCCAATTCAAGCCGGCTATCCCCCTACTGGGAATTTTCCCAGAGGAAATGAGAATCTGTCCTGTTAATTCAATTTGAAACTGTCTCATTGCTATTTGTTCTTCAATAAAAATAAATAAATAAATATAAAAATAAAAGTCTATTAATTTGGCAGGAAAAATTTTATTTGATAAATATAACTTCATAAACCTAAAAAAATGATGAGGACTGCACAATGAATTTATTACAATTATGAACAATTCAGAGAGATTGGATCTTTATGTTGGTATGGTCTAAAATTTTAGTTCCTTATATATTATAGACATTAGTCCCTAGTCTTAAGAATAGCTGGCAAAACTTTTGTTCTATTCTGTTGCTTGTCTCTTCTATTGGTTGCTTCCTTTTCTGTGAAGAAGCTTTTGAAAATTTAATATTATCTCATTTGTTGATTCTCAGTATTATTTATTGCACCATTGGGGTTCTGTCAAGAAAGTCCTTCCCCATGCCTATATCTTCAAGAATTTAACTTATTTTATATTCTTGAGGATTAAGCATTTCTGCATTATTATTTTGGTCTTTGACTTATTTTATTTTATTTTGGTACATAGTGAGATATATGAGTCTAGACTCAATCATCTACATTTGATGATATCCAGTTTTCTGTAACACCATTCATTAAAGAGGTTTTTGCACCTGTGTATGTTTTTGTTTCTTTTGTCAAATATCAAATAGATAAATGTGTCTGGAGCTTTTGAGGGTTGCTCTGTTCTGTTTCATTGATCCACAGGCCTGTTTTTGTACATGGACCATGCTGATTGAATCCCCACAGCTTTGCAGTGTAACTTCACATCTGGGGTTGCTACTCTTCCTGCTCTGCTTTATTTATCCAGGATTATTTGTCCTAATCTGAGTCTGTTCTGGTACTATATGAAGTTAAGGAGAAATTTCTCCAAATCTGTGAGAAATTATATAGGTATTTTAATTGGAGTTATATTAAATCTATGTACACCAGTTTTTAAAGTATGGCCATTTAATAGGTTCTGCTTATCCAAGAGTGCATAACCTGCTTACCTAGGCTATTTTTCCACGTTTTTTCATGTACATTTTGATTTTCCTTTACAAACTGTTATAATTTTCACTGAAGAAGCTTTCACTCCCTTGGTTAGGTTAATTTCTATTTATTTTTTGTATGCTGATTTGAATGATACTGTTTCCTAATTACCTTCTGAATGAGTTCATTACTAGTGTATAGGAGAACTATTGATTTCTGTGTGTTTATTTAGTATCCTGTCACTGAGGAATTTGGTTATTAATTATAGTAGTTTTGGGGTATAATTTTTTGTGTCATAAGTGGAGAATCACGTCATCTTCAAATAATGATAACTTAGCTTTAGCTTTTCCTATATATAGCTCATGTTATTTCTTTCCTTGCCTGGCTGTTCTGGCCAAGATTTTGAGGACAATATTGAACACTAGAAGTGACAGTGGATATCTTTGTCTCATCCCTGACTTTAGTGGGAAAGTTTTCATTTTTTTCTCCTTTGAAATGTTAGTGGTAGGTCTTTCAGCAGTGTATTTTATAAGGTTAATATAAGGTTTTTCTGTACCTACATTCTTCAGAGCTTTTGTATGAATAAGCATTAAATTTTGGCAAAGGTTTTTCTGCATTTATTAATGTCCTTCCTTGGGTTTATGGATGAATTTTATTTGTTGTTTGCTTATTTTTAACCACTGTTGTATCAAAGGATGAAACCTACTTGATCATGGTGTACAATGTTTTCAGTGATTTGTTACATTTGGTTTGCCAGTGTCTTGCTCCATATTTTTGTGTCTATATTCATTAGAGGGATTGGATTGTAGTTAGTGCCTTGTCTCGCTTTATGATCAGGATAATGCTAAGTTCCAAGAACAATTTTGGGAGTACTCCTTCATTCTTAATTTCACTGCAGAATTTGAGGACTATTGATGTTAGATCTCTGAAGTTCTTGTAGAATTTAACAATGAATTAACCAGAAGCTGTTTTTCATAATTGGTAGGTTTTTATTTTGATTATGTTTTCAATTTTATTGTTTTTTTACTTAACTGATGCTTTAATTTTATTGTCTGTTATTGTATTTTACTGTTGTAAAACTTTAAATATTTGTTTAGTTTTAATAATTCATAGTATGAGAAAGCTAAAGCAGGGATTAAGGGTTTTTCATAACAAAACATTTTTATTAGGAAAGGAAAAATGCTTAAAATCAACAATCTAAATTTACACTTCAAGAAACCATGAAGAGTGAATAAACCCAAGGTAAACAGAAAGGAATAATAAGGACTAAGGTTGAAAACAGTCATATAAAACAGGAAAAGTATAGAAAATCTACTGGATTATATTGGATTATTTTGCTGAATTCACACACCTACAATATTGAAATAACAATGCAATAACCATCTCTGACAAAACTAAAAAAAGGGAGGATATAAATGAAGGATCATTTTGTATATAGATATATACATATATACAGGACAATATATATAGATGGTGCTGTATACAATACATATATATGCACACACAAACAAAGTAGGATAGATATATAGCTACTTTCTCTTAATTTAAGGAGAAAAAAGATTCATACTAATAGTGTTTGGACTGGACATCATGTGCGCATCTTATACTATGAATAACTACTACAAAGACAACAGCATAATGTATTATTTATTGTAACTGTCCTACTAACCTATTTTGAAACTGTCTCATTACTATTTGTTTCTCAATAATTAATTTTAAAAGAGAAAATCACTGAGATGAAAACCAACTTTTCTGAAGAAATTAAGAGAAACTATGAATCCCTAGAAAGAAAAAAAAAAAAAAAAAAAAAGGAGAAAAACAAATTACCAGCTCTATAAATGAAAGGGAAAATCACAAGCAATGTCCTTTAGCTAGAGAATAACTGAAAAATGCATACACATATAATGGAATATTACTCAACAATAAAAGGTGATCAATTGCTATTATGTTAAAATAAACAGAAGTGAAAGAATATGTAGAAGTAAGAAAGTGAATTTTATTGTCAAGTTTAAAAGCATTTTTTCTTTTTGTTTGAAGAACCAGCAATTGAACTCAGACCCTTGTGGATGCCAGGGAAGCATTTATTCTACTGAGACATCTCCGTGGACCCTTACAAGCAATTTTTAAAACTCCCCCAAATTATTGCATAATCCTCAATCTCTAACAAAAAATTAATGTTTAGTTCCTCTCATTATCTACTGCTATATTACCAATAACGTTTGGTTATTTACCCCAACATTTTATTTTTCAATTTTTATTTTTGCACTAAAAGTGAAATCAAGTATTTCGTATGTTTATTTTCCCTACATGATTTTTTAAAAAACTTATCATCATGCCTTATGTCTTTCTGTCTGAATTGTAGTGTTTTGTCCTTTCTTTATGTACTTGAATATTATTTTAAATAGATTATAGATATTTTAATGCTTAATTTGCCCTTTAACTTTCTGACTAGAGTTTATGCTCTTTTACAATGTTTTTCATGAGTCAACTTTTTCAATTTTTTGACACTTTTGTTTGTATATCACTTTAGATATACATCATCATTACAGTGAAAATAATTTTTCCTAGGTCATAAAAGTGCTTAATCTTAGTGTAACAGCATGAATTTCTACATTTTGCGTTAGTTTTCATATGTTCTTCATAAATGATATAAGTAGAAGGCCTGAATTTCTTCTTCCCAAATTAATTTCCAAATGTCTTAAAACAATTCTTTACAAATTCTATTAACTCTATATTGACTTGAAATACAAGTTATAACTAGATATCTTTCTATAAATCTTTGACACTTTTTATGTTCATGTATCTTGCTTCTCTAACAATGGATTAAATTACTAACATTTTACTATGTATTAATATTTGGAAAAAGTTTACCCTTAATGTTACAAAATTTTTAGAAAATGTTTTAAAACTATTTGTTTATATTCCCTACTATATATCCTTGAGAACTTGTTTAATTAAATAAAAATGTTCATAATCATGAAAATTTGTCATTCAGCATGGAAATATAGAGTTTATAAATTGATTTTGCTACATGGATATTAGTACTGTATGGCAATTTCTCATCAAGTAACATACAATGACTAAGTATTTTATTTTATTTTTTTATTAATTTTAGTGAGAAAAAAATAACAATGAGGCAGTTTGAAAACAGGTTAGTAGGACAGTTACAATAATGAATACATTTCACACTGCTATCTTCATAGTAGTTATTCATAGTACAAGATGCAGACATAATATCCTGTCCAAACATTATTAGTACAAATCATTCTTATTGAATTAAGAGAAAGTAGCTGTATATCTATCATAAATATATTATATATACAGTTAAAAAATGCTCCTTCATATATATATCCCCATTTTTTGTTCAGTTTTGTCAGAGATGGGTATCCCATTGCCATTTAAATGTTGTAGGTGTGTGAATTCAGAAAAATAATCAAATATAGTCCAGGATTCCATGATAGTTGTGCGTTATCTGTAGGGCTGGCAATGTCAGAAGTATTATACTTGAGCCTTTTACAGCTCAGCATAGTAATAGGGCTTTACATTTTATACCTCATTTTCAATGTTTTATTATTTGTCTTGTGTGCTTTGCAATGCTAATAGAATTATTGCTCTGCATCTGTACAACTTCACAGTTGAGACTTTGAGAATATCTGGGACATGAAAGGGTAGTTGGCTTTATTGCTGATCACCTCCTATCCCACCCAAACAAAAGGGAAACCTTTCCCCCATCCTTAGCTCTTGAGTTCACAGCCAGCTTTGCTGAGCAGAACTGATCCTTTCACAGGATGTGGCACTGGGTGGACCATTTTGCCTAGACTGATGCTTTTTTCTCCTTTACTTACCCAAATTCCTAACCACTGCCTATATTCATACATCTTTTCAGACACTCTCGACTTTTTTCCCTTGGCTGATCTATCATCAAAATGTATTCTGTCCTCCTATTACAGGAGCTATCATTATGGCAATTGCCGATTTTTTCATGCCCCCTCTCACTGTTATAAAGGTGTAATGATGACATTATCTTGTTCTTTCTAATGTGCCTAATAATTCATAGCTATCATAATAACCATTAATTAAAACAAATTTTATAGTATTTCACACCTACCTGAGAAACTCAGCTTAATAACTGCAGCTTTAATAAAAAAGTGAGATAAGAAGTAGATCAGAATTAGATTTAAGAACTCCAAAGCTCCCACTTTTATTGTAGCCATTTCTATGGGGAGGTAAGAGGGAAGACACACTTGTGTTTGCATCTTGAGTTGAAATTATTTATTCAAACCAACTTCCACTTAGAGCAACCAGTACCTTTGGCCAGAAGCAAGCCTGACTCCTGCTTTCAGAAGGCATTTTATGAGCCAGTGATGGTCTATTTCTCTTAAACACTCAGTAGCTCCTGACATTGAATCCCCACATGCAGAGCTCAGTCAGGTTTTACAAGCCCTATTTGGACTTTTTCCCTCCAGCGTCTCTATTACATACAGTTCTGTGATGTCCCCCCAAAAGTCTTTATTGATTCCCAGAGCTATATCATCTCTCATAGTTTCCCAAGTCCTCTACCTTTGCTTCTAAATCTCTGAAAAGCATTATTTTGCGGGGGAGGGTCTACAGGGTGTTCAGGGTCTCACTACTACATCAAACTTATAATAATCTGCCCATTTACAGACTCCCACATGCTGAGATTACAGGCACATGTTCCTCAGGGACATGGCTGACACAGCAGGCCCAAGGATCGAACCCCAGGCCCTTGTACCTGCTTGCAGGTGCTTTATTCACTGAGCTTTTTGGCCGGCTCTGAAAGTCTCAAAAAAAAGTGAAGTCTAGAACCAGATGAGTTCACTGTTTTAAAGAACTAACATCAATGCTCCTCAAATGATTTCATGAAATAGTAAGGGAGAAAATTCTTCCTAACTTATTCTGTTAGACCAACAACACCTAAATATGACAACTGGACAAAGACACGACCTCAAAATTAAAGGATTGACTCATATTTTTCATTAATGTAGAAGAAAAAAATAGTCAATAAACTGAATTAACAACATATTAGAAAGATCATACCCCATGATGAAATTTTTGCATCCCAGGGATGCAAAAATGATTTGACATATGCAAATCAATAAATATAATACATGATACATAGACTTAAGGATAATAAAATTCATGATCATTGCAATTACTACATCAAAAACCTTCAAAATAATCCAGCATGCTTTCATGATATAAAGTCTTGGAAACCCTAGGTACCTAAGGATCATTGTTCTACATAGTAAAGGCCCTAAATGACAAGTTCACAGCCAACATCAATCTTGTGTTGAAAAAGTGAAAGCATTTATTTGAAAATGAGAAACAAACCAAGGATGAGTTGCATATACCCCACTCCTATACAATACAGTACTCAGAATCTTAGTTAGAGCAATTAGGCAACAGGAAGAAATTAAGAGGAAACAAATAGGAAAGGAAAAAGTCAAGTCATCATGTTTTCAGATACTGTGATTCTACACTTAGCATCCACTAAAGACTCCACAAAAAAAAATAAGAGAACAGATAAACAAATTGAGCAAATTATGAGGATTAAAAAAATCAACAATGAAAAAATCAATAGCTTTTCTACTGAACTAGCTGAGAAAGAAATCAGAAAAATAGTTTTATTCACAATAACTTCAAAAATATCTCAGAATTCATGAAAGCCAGGAGGCTCCAATTTGAAAACTTCAGAACGCAGAAGAGAAATTGCAGCAGACACTAGAAGATAGGAATATTTCTCTATATCTGGGAGGTATGTTGGTGGCAGTTTGACAGGGATTGTATTAAATCTGTACAGCAATTTTGGGATTATGGGCATCTTCACGATGTTGGTTCTTCCTATCCAGGAGCATGGAATATCTTTCCATTTTCTGAAATTCTCTATAATCTCTTTTCTTAGGGTGTTGCAATTTTCCATGAAAAGATCTTTGACTTCCTTGGTTAAGTGAATCCCAAGGTATTTCATTTTCCACGGTGCTATTGTGACAGGTATTGTTTCTATAGTTTCCCTTTCAGTGTGCTTGTTATCTGTGTAGAGGAATGCTATTACTTTTCAGTATTGATTTTGTATCCTGCTATGCTACTGAACTTCCCTATCAGTTCTAGTAGTTTTTTGGTGGAATTTTTGGGGTCTTCCAAGTAAAGTATCATGTCATCTGCAAATACTGATAATTTAACTTCTTCTTTACCTATTCTTATTCCCTTTATTTCTCCCTCTTTTCTAATGGCTGTTGCTAAGGATTCCAAGACTATAATGAATAGGAGGGGCGATTGAGGACATCCTTGTCTTCTACCTGATTTAAGAGTAAAAGATTTCAGGTTTTCCCCATTTAGGATTATATGAGCTTTTGGGTTGTCATAGATGGCTTTTATCAAATTAAGATAGAGTCCATCTATTCCAATTTTCTGTAGGACCTTGAACATGAATGAGTGTTGGACTTTGTCAAAGGATTTTTTTGCATTAATTGAGATGATCATATGGTTTTTAGATTTCAGTCTATTAATATAGTGTTTTACATTTACAGATTTTCGAATATTGAACCATCCTTGCATCCCTGGGAAGAATCCTAAAATTTATTTGGAACCACAAATGACTTGAATGGCAAAGGCAATCATGGCCAATAAAGACAAGGCAGGAGGCATCACAATTCCTGTTTTGAAATTATACTACAAAGCCACTATGATAAAATCAACATGGTATTGGCAACAATAGACCTGAGATCCGTGGAATAGATTAGAAGACGCAGAGGCATCTACGAAAACACTCAGCCATTGTATCTTTGACAAAGGGGCTACACAAGCTCACTGGAAGAAAAATAGCCTCTTTAACAAATGGTGCTGGAAAACATGGCTTTCTACATGCCGAAAACTAAAACTTGACCCAGCTCTATCACCATGAACTAAGTTAAAGTCAAAATGGATGAAAGATCTAAACATTAAAACAGAAGCACTCAATCTCCTGGAAGAGAAAGTATGAGGAACTCTTGAAGACATGGGGGTAGGTAAAGAGTTCATGAACAAACATATATTCTCATGGGAAGCACTTGAAAGAATCAACAACTGGGATCAACTCTTCTTAAGGAGCTTTTGCATGTGAAAAGAAATAGTCAACAGACTGAAAAGACAACCCACAAATTTTGAAAAAAATCATAACTAATAAGAAATCAGACAGAGGACTACTGTCTAGAATATATAAAGAACTAAGATATAACAGGTCCCTCAAATTTAAAGACCCAATTCAGAAATGGGCATCTGAGATGAATACACACTTCTCAGAGGATAAAATTAAAGAAGCAAATAAATATATGAAAAAATGCTCCACATCACTAGCCATTCGTGAACTGCAAATAAAAACAACACTGAGATACCATCTCACTCCAGAAAGAATGGCTATCATAAGGAAATCAACCAACAACAAATGTTGGAGAGGTTTTGGGGAAAAGGGAACACTTCTCCACTGCTGGTGGGAATGTAGACTGGTACAACCATTGTGGAGGTCAGTGTGGAGACTCCTCAAAACAGTAGGACTAGAAATCCCATTCAAGCCGGCTATCCCCCTACTGGGAATTTTCCCAAAGATCTGGATACATTGTATCATAGAGATATATGTGTACCTACGTTTATAGCAGCACAATGTGTGATAGCAAAATCTTGGAAAAACCAAGATGTCCATCACATGAGGAATGGTTGAAAAAGATGTGGTATTTCTATATAATGGAGTATTACTCACCTGTTAAGAATGATAAGTTTGAAGCATTTATGCTGAAGTGGATGCCACTTGAACATATACTCATAAGTGAAATAAACCAGACACACATGTGTAAATATCGTATAGTCTCCCTAGTATAACAAGCGAAAAGCAGAAATACAAAAGGAAACGTATAGGAAGAGCACCCATGTTCAACGATTGGCCAAAAATTGTTAGAATGGCCATATGGCCCTACTAGCCAAATTGACACAATGCAATCCCAATCAGAGTTCTAACGACATGTATCACAGAAAAAAATCCTCAAATTCCTATGAAAACATAAAGTCTGAGCATCCTCAAAATATTCCTAAACAAAAAGAGTAAATCCAGAAGCATCACAATACCTGACTTCAAATTATACTCTTAACACTTTGTAACAAAAACAGGAAGGTGCTGGTACAAAAATAAACCTGTAGACACGTAGAACAGAACAAAAATGGAGAAATCAACCTGCTCAGATGTAACCATCTAATTCTGGACAAAGATTCCAGTAAATATTTTTTTGTGAAAAAAGATGAGCTCCCTAACAAATAGTGAAGTTCTATTTGTACAAGACTGAAATTAGATCCTATCTCTCACTCTACAAGTCACAATGCATAAAAACTGAATCTACAAAAGGAAAGCCATAGAAGAAATAGTTGAACCCAGAGGCATAGATGAAGACTTTCTAGAAGGGACTCCAATAACACTGTAAATAATGGCAAAAATAAACAAATGGACTGAATGGTATTAAAAACTTTCTACATAGCAAGGGACACAGCCAAGTGAGGGGATGTCCACTAAAATGGGATAACATCTTTGCTAGTTACTTTCTGATACAAGACAAATATAAAGATGTGAGGAAACCTAGCACTAGTAAATTGTTCTAGCCCAATCTATACATGGTAAAGGAAATGAACATGTAAATCTAAAAAGTAGCAAAAGTGATTAGTGAGCATTTAAAGAGGATCAGCAGCTTTAGCCATTAGGAAAATCCAAAGCAAAACTACCTTAAAATTCCTTCTCAGTCCAATCAGAGCAACTTTCATCATGAACACAGAAATATCAACAGTCCTGGTAATGAATGGGTGGCAGTGGTTGGGGGCACTTCTACATTGCTGGTGACAATGCAAATTAGTGTCATCACTACAGGATCAATATGGAGATACTACTTCATACCCAAAAGAATTATAGACAATGCAAATATACCAGAAAGATACCTATATATCTACATTTATTCTGGCCCATTGGTAATGACCAAACAAAGTAAATATACAAGTGAGTGGAGTATATAAAATGTGTGTGTGTACACGTGTGTGTGTGCACGCACATGCACACGCACCTGAACAATGCACTTTTGTCATTTACAGGAAAATAGATCAATTTGTAGACTATCATGTTCAACAAAAAAGCCATATTCAGAGGTACAAATACTGTATGGTTTTCCTAATATGTGGAGTCTTAAAAAAGTAAGAAATCAGGACAGAGAAGCTAGAAAATGAGAAATTGAAACTGGGACACAAGAAATGAATAAAGGACAAGTGAAGGAGTTGTAATGGGAGGCAATTGGAGTATCAGTAGATCACTATGCATTATGTACAGTGGGATCCACCTCAGAATGTGAAACAGGGGGAGAAGATAGGGCAAGAGGCTGCAGGAAATGAAATATAAAGTAAATCATGTGTACACATAAATCTACCCAAATGAAACCTATTATTCCACATTACTAACATGCAGTAATAAAAATGAGATGTGAAAAAGTCATATCAAACAATAAAAAGAAAAGATGAGCAAAGGTATTTTTCCCAAATAGATATTATAGTCAGCAATGATAGATATTATAGACATCAATTCTTGTTTTAAAATATGAGACCTAACGTTTATTGAACATTGAGTAGTAGATGATGCCATCTATATTTTTATAATTAATACAATCTAATCATACCCTAATAAATAACTGAGTATCTGCTGTACACCCCATAGTGATCTAAATGCAGTTTAAAGAAACAAACATAAAAAGACAACTCCAATCTTAGTAGAGTTCTCCTTGTTCTTCTATAACTTATCATGATGTTGATAACTATAATAATACAAATATTTTTGTCTTTTATAGAATACTAATGTTTTAGTAATATTAAAGATAACAATATCAGATCTTATTTATTGAGTGCTGTCTAAATTTTTAAAACATCTTTTTATAATCATGTCACTAAAATCTCAGAGTTGTACAATACCCTAATTTTCTGGATCATAAATCTGAGGCTCACAATGATCAAGACACATTTTCTCAATCATTCCTTCTTACATCTGTGCTATATATTATTATAGTACTTCCTAAATACATATGAATGAATACAGTTCTCATTAAAACAGTCAAAGTTAGGTGTCATCTTTCAAGCTTCTCTTCACTGATCTAAAGTTACCTTTAAAGGAAATACAAATGGTAATAGATTACAGTGATGTGACTACAAATATTCGTGCCTGTGGTGATAATGTTGAGATTATGGAGTGGAAACAGAGAAATTGGAGAGCATTCGTAAACAGGACTGCTGCCTTAAAATGACATGTGGTAGATTGCAAATCATGGCCTTGGTGCTTTGTAGCTCCTCCAATAAGAGATGGAGTCCCTAGACCCAGCTTTTGCCCAGGCCTGCTTGTTTTATTTACCTGCTTTGTCCAACTGATCAGGGTGGAATGAGGTTGTTGATTTCTGGACCTGGATGTGAGCGGCTGAGCTTGCACAGCTACATGTGGTAAACCCTGCTCCTTTCCTGGATGAAGGCTGAGACTGTCGCTGCATGGTAAGAGACGGTGGAGACAAACAGAGGTCCAGTGTGGAGGACGGAAAAGCCAATGGGAGCGAGATCATCACAGGCACTTCTACCCTTGTAGCTCTTTGATGCCAACTGACACTGCCACACAAGTGAGCCCCTGTCGTTTTTAAGCATGAAATTTCAGTGTAATGTATCACAGACTAGGAGAGCGCACCGCAGAGCTCTGGCCATGTGTCCACTTGCGCTGGGGTTGGTCAGCGTTTCCTTCTACACACCTGCGCTCCATGCCTCACCTCTTTCACTGATGTAGAAGTGCCACTGGGCTACAGGAGATGAAACTACTCGGGATAAAAACTAAATTATAATGATAAATAAGAAGATACTTAATATGCTTATAATTGATGTCTCTCCTTTACTGTTTTCATAACATTTGCTTAAGTTTCTGAGGATTGACATGCAGTTAAGTCTTATCTGGGCTCTGAAGACCACTTCCACATCCACTGCAAGCAACTTTCCTGTAGCTGTTCGATCACTGGATATTCACTGAACACTTACAATGGCCAGAAATGAACCCTGATCAAATATAGAAAAGTAAAGCGATGTTTATTTTCCCCAGGACAATTTCTGAGCCCCAGTCACACTCCTATCTCTATGTCTGGAGGTTGCACCCCAGAGCCCAGTGTAGTGGCTGGACACAGCTCTGCAGCCTTGTGGTCCTCTGCTCTGGTTCCACCACAGCGCTGCCTTCACTTTCTGTCCTCCACATGCTACTCCTTCCCTGACACATGCTGCCTTTTCCCTCAATTTCCTCTCCTGGACCTCATTTTCTGCTGTTTTAACTCCCACATTTAGTTCTACACATGCTTCATCAATAAATCTCTCCCACTCATTTATCTCCCTGAGTATCTCCGAGGCTGCTTCCATCACTCTCAATTTCAAGGAAGCTCCTCTTTTAGAGTATGCATTCGCGTTGAAAGGAAAGTGCTTTGAAACTTTTGGGGGTTTTCCAATGGCATGACCCCCGTCTGCTCCACTTGCTCTCACAAATCTCTCCTGTTTCCATTTCATCTGTTTTCCAGCCCCATTCCCAGCAACAGAAATCTTGCCAGTGGGTATCTGAGCACAGTGTAGTTCATTCTATTTAGCTGAAGGGTCTATCAATTTCTCAATAAAATATAACAAAAAGATAAAATTACAATATAAAACAACAGCAAAATGCCAAAATATCAATACATCTAGACTCTGCAATAGTTATGTTGAAAACTTCTTTTCAATTTAATCTATCTACCTACAGGTAATTAATTCAGCATCAGTAGTGCTTCAGTGTCTTAGTGCATGTAGACACTGCTGTGTACCGAGGAGCACACTATGCACAGAGATCATCCACACCCTCCGAGGACTTAAATTCCAGGAAGAGACCAAGACACAGACATGACCATCAAGTTCAAAGTAGCTTGTATGTGATGCTTCTAATGACAAACTGCTTAAAAACAAACCATGGCATGAAATGATTAAATCGACCACTAAGACCCTTACAATTTGTTTAATGAGAGGTTTAATCTGGGTCTGCAGTAGCACATTTTTTGTTTTGGTGGAAAATTAAGAAAATGCAATGCTTTATCTTTGAATGTAGTTGCTTGCTAAAACACAGTGTGGTGAGCTGGGGGAATGGGGTTTTTGACTGTTTCCCTGCTTCCTATGCCATTTCCACCATGCAAAGCCCAGTTTTCACAAAATCCTCCACGGGAAAGTTCCTGCCCTAGGTTCAGGACTAAAGTGGAGGGATCCAAAAATCTAACCACAAAGGCTCCAGAACTTTCTGAAATAGAATGTAAGGCATAGTGTTTGGTCATGTAAGTTTGAACTCAAGAGAGACCACAGGTGATTTGAGTCTCCTAGGAGTCCATGCCAAAACTGTTTACAAACCATCACTACAGACACACAACCTTACAAGATCCAAACTCTCAGTCTTAGTGAATCTGGTTTTTCATTTTAAATTTTCATTCTGTGAAATGAATGCCTTCCCAGGGGATGCCTAACCGCTCATTTGTCTTGTGTTTGTTTTTGTTTTGATGTCTTAGTTCTTGTTGCACATACACAGTCCAAACACTCTTAGGAGTTCACACATGAAATGGCACCAATCCCTCATTCTGGTCACAGCCTTGAAAACATTCTTGGATGCAAAAGTTGAGCTTAAAGATAATATTTCTACATGCAAAGCAAAAATAAGCATCTAGATAGTTCCAAAGACATTTTTGTTGTTTTCTTGCAACTAGATCAGTGAAGCACATGCAGTTCCTTTGTCTTCACTTTACATCTCCTTCATTACGATATCTTTTTGGCTCTGTGCTCAAGGGTACAACTGCTCCCCGCATACCTCAGCAATAAAGGTAAAGTGACCTTGAATTCATGAATCTCATACAGTTGATTTTTGTCTATTTTTCACTAAGGTCTTTTGTCATATTTTACATCCCTTACTTTCCAGGGAAGTGGGCTGGTGATATAGCTCAGTGGCTAAGTACTTGCCTGGAAAGGGCAAGGTCCTAAGTTTGATTCTCTGGTACTGAAAAAAAAATTTCAAGGGAATTTTATTATAGTCATTCCTTTGATAAAATATTAATTCCTCTACAACTTCTATATTGTTCATGGGTTATTATAGTTTAACTATTTGTCCCCTTCAAAAATGATGCTGAAATGTAATTGCTGTTTTAGAGGTGTTAAGGGAAACTGCCTAACAGAAGTGTGTGGGTCATAGAACCACTACTTTTCTGAATTGCTGTCTTTATGGAGTGGATTAAAGTTGTCATCAGAGTTTCATTCCTTGAGTTTCCTTGTGTATGAACGTACTTCTACCTTTTTATCCATCCTTCATTCTATGACATAACACATTGGCCATATGCTCTTGGACTTCTTGGGCCAGATATACTTCTGCTCTTTCTATACCACCTGGGATCAGGTAACTTGTTACAGCAACAGAAACTGAACTAACAAATTAGACAAATGCTCAGTTTAGTTAAACCTATGCTCTACTTTTTTAGTATTTTTATGTAAGCAACTCAAAGAAACTATAACCAGAGAGAGTATAAATTTTTACCACCTATTTGGGAAACAATTTGGCATTAACCTTAATTTCTGTCTACTCAGTGAGCAAGCAGTTTCATTCCTTGGGGACTAACTCAGACAACTTGCACACGTACACAATGAGATATGTATGAGAAAGGTCATATGGCATTTTTATAATGGCAAAGACAATGAAAATCTATGCAGTGAGTGGAAATAAAAAAATTCTCTAAATATAATATGGACTATAGTTAGTAAACATAGAGTGGAGCAAAATGAAGTCACAGAGGAACACATTCAATATATTATAATGCTCATAGCCAGACAAACTGAGTAGTATTTGGTTTAGGGTGACATGTACTGGCCATGGCACAGGTACTCAAAACACAGACATAGGCTCCTACAAATGTGAGAGACAGAATTCTGAGTGAATATATTGTCAAGAAAGATGAAAGGGAGGGAGAAAAGTTTTACCATTATTAGCAAGATTCATATTAATTCCTTGATTAGTTTCAGCTTAAAATAAAGTAAGGCTAGGAATTCCTTTGTTATCCTGAGACTTCCTTACATTTCCCCAGGCTACCAATGAGCCTACATTTAGAAGAATACTGATTTTTTCCTCTCTTTTCCACCATGCCAATCTCCTGTTCAATTTTAGTTCTGAGAAATTAGAAATTAAGCTAGATACAGACCTATTCTGGATTTTTTCCTATCAAAAATCTTATATTTTATTTTTTTCTGTAAATTATAAAAATCTAGTATTGTGTGGAAAACATTAATTTAGAAAAATAATTACTCCCCCAAATCTAAACATCTATGAGTGTTTGCAATTAGAAGTAACAATTGCAGCATTTCCACCTCACTAATGTTTTACTATAAAAAGAATAGGTGCAGGAATAACTAGATATAGCAAGACCAAACCTTTCAGTATAAATAATCATCTGGAAACAGTGGTTAATAAGCAGAGATTTTGGTAAACATGCTTAAAGACACAATGTTTGAAGGTGCAACTATAGTATCTTATCTCATTACCTTTTGTGGTTGGTCAAGCCAGTCCATAGGAATGCATGGGTATAATTTACTCTCCTATTATGAGTGAAAGGCAGACCGCTGGGTTCTTCCCTGCAGATTGGAGAATTTCAATAAGAAAAGAGGTGGACACTTCATTGTCATCCACCTCCTTTGACAGGTGTAGGCAAAGGAAGGGGTATAGAAAGAAAGAATCATGATGTGTGTATATGGACAGTACAGTTGGGATAGATAACTCTGTGCTTCTACATAATTCTATGAGAGGCAAGATTTGCACTAATGGTGATTGGACAGGATATTATGTCGGCTTCTAGTACTATGGACAACCACTAGGAAAATAACAAGGTAGAAAGTATTAATTATTGAATCTTTGATGTAATTCAGGTATAAAAAATAAGATACACAAACAGCTACACTCTCTTAATTTACTGATAAGAGACATATGCTATAATAATGTCTGTAAGTATAATATGTATGCACCTTCTATGATACCAAAACATTATGAAAACAGTTTGCAATGTATTAATTTATCAAATCTATCTTGTCAAGGTATCTTAAAACTGTCTCATTGATATTTGTACTTCAATAAAATAAAAAAGAAATACAAATAGAAAGGAGGTGGAGCCCAGCCTACCACTCTGATGACCAGGTGAGGAGACAGGCAGGCCTCAGGCAGAGGCAAAGTACAGCTTGAGAGCTGTCACCTAGCAGCTTGCTATTCTACCTGTAGAAAGAAGCCAAGGAGAAGAAAACCAAAGTCGTTTCTGCAGTCTGTCTGAGAAAGAAAACAAGTTGTTCTAATGGCACTTGTGTTTGGATTTGGGGAAAGGACATTGATGCAAATACAAAGTAAAGAACCACTTCTGTCAACCACACCTAATATTTTCATTTTCAGCGATATTTTCTTAATTGGTTTCCCTAAGTTGTTTAACTACTTGATAAAAATATTAATTTATGTGGCTGGGGAAGTGGCTCAGTAGAATAAGCACTTCCCTGGCAAGCGCAAGGGCCTGAGTTCAATCCCTGGCTCCACAAAAAAAAAAAAAAAAAAAAAAAAAAAAAAAAAGAATATTATAATTTATGAACCTTAACATCAGCAGATTGCTACCTGAGTTTTAAACATTTTAATCATGAATGACTTTCTCGTCTACTGTTTTCTATATTGATCAACATCACAAATGTAATTTTAGGTCTGGCAAGAGAGCTCAGTGGTCTAAATCATCAGGTTAGGCAAGCACACAGGGACCACAGTTTGCTCCCTGGTACTGCCTGCTATGCCAGCCCTAGAGTGGGCTGAGCTGGCCACAAGAAAAAATAAATTGCAATTTCCATGTCCATATCAGAAAATAAAGACAAATATTACATGGGAATTAGAACTGAATCTAAGCTCTTTGCAACCAATAAGCTATCTATTTGATTTTGTTGAATTTCATCACCTCCTATTTTACCAACTCCTTGACATAAACACATTTTCTGTGCTTTACTTCATCCTTCTTAAGTGGGAAATGAGCAATTTCAATTAAGGATTATGGGTCATTTTGTCCCAGTATATTGAAATTGTCCTGTTATGTGACAAATAGTCCACCCACACTGAACTAAAAGGCACATTCCTCAGCAACAGTAGGAATAAGGTAAGGGCTCCTGTTTCTCAGAAGGAGCTCCTTTGGACATCAAGGGCAATCCATTCAATCTACAGTCACGGGATCTCCTCTCAACCTGGGATAGCAAAGAAACAATAAGTGACAGCTGGAATTCATCTGTTTAGTGCACATTTGTTAAGCACCTGAGGAGGAAATGGACATGAAAACCTATGAAACACAGATTCTTTCTTCAGCACATGTATTAGAGTGAGGCACAAATACTGCCAGGTTCCCATGAAAAAGACAGGTTACAACAAAGACAACGGTGTGCAATGTATCAATTATTGTAACTGCCCTATTATCTTGTTTTGAAATTGTTTCATTGCTATTTTATCTTTTTTTCTCATTAAAATGAATAAAAAATTTTAAAAAGAAAAACTGCAAAGGAAAAAAAAATAAAGTTGTAATACACAAAAAAGCACCGTGATTGAAAAGATTTCAAGGGTTACAGAGAACACCACCAAGTTGACCCAGCAGTTGTTTTTCCTGTCAATACAGAGCCTTCATTCTCTCACAGCTCAATGACTCTAATCCTTAAAAGACACTCAGGAATAAAGTAGTGTTTAAATTAAATTGCAACTATGCAATGAACCATTCTGAAATACAGTAGCTCAAGGAAGAAGAAAGGTGGTAGGCACTGAGGTAAGAGAAAGAAAATAGAACAGTTTATCAAAACAGAATTTGCTGGAGGAGCCAGATTCAGTACTTGCATGGGAAATATGACTTAGTAAAGTACTGTCACTGAGATTTAAAAAAAATAAAAATAGGTACGCATTTGCACTATCTTCTCAGAATTACAGTTTGTGAATTTGAAAGCAAAATTGCACAGCAATATAGGTACGTAATTGGCTTTGCAGTTGTAGACAGGGTGTAAAGGGCAGTTCAGGTGGGTGGCTATAATGAGCTGAATTTGTGATTCTGTGAAGACAGATAACTTTTGATAGGTGAAGTTTAACAAAAGCACATGCTCACTAGTTTATAGCCAACTATAATAAGAAATAAACCTTGAGTTTTGACTTCTTTATATCCAATTAGAATTGAAACATTAGAATGGATTAGGGCAACAGTTCTACTATTTTTAAAACTATTTAGTGAAAGCTTTCACTTTATTTTATTCATAAAAATTACTTAAATTTATTTTGTTTATAAAATACAAGCTGAGAAAAAAAATTGAAACTTTAAATATTAGCTTTCTCTTGAACATCCCTAGGACTACTTTGATTAATAGGAAATCCCAGGATGAATCTGCACTTACCGGGCCCCTCAGAGCTGTTAGTGACTAACATACCTCAACACAGAAGTGGGAGTTGCACAGTTGTGTCTTTTATGGCAGGAATTTCTGGGATATTCTGTATGTGCTTTATGTGAGAGGCAGGGAGGAGGAAGGGATTTGTGGAGTGGTAAGGTGAAAAAACTGCTTAGTTAAGCAAGAATTTGACCATGGATTTGAGCTATTGGAAATTAGAGGCACTAGCCCCTAACGCTTGTGTTTTAAAATGTCGGGAAGTGGTTTGTGGCATCTGTAGGCGCTCATCGCTACCATCCCTCTGTCATTCAAAGTGTTGGACATTTAAGTACCTACCTTTCATGGGTCCTCAATTCATGTTCATTGAGTGACTGCATGAATGAACGTATGCATGAATAATAAAAAAGCGAACTACTGGGACTTAATCAAGCAGGTAATAAGCCTCCATAAAAACTCTGCCCTTTGTTTATAGTCCGTTTCATATAGAAGAATCTTGTGTTCCTGAGCATATTTGCGACTAAGAAAGAATATGAATTCATTGCTCCTATGTCCATTTTCCAAAACCTTCTCAGTAAAAGCAAGTGATTTGTAGATTGTAAAGAAGTAAAAAGTAATTTAAAAGTGTATCAAAAACTGTATCAAATTCAATAGAAATGATGTTTTGTATTTACCCTTTCCCAGTCTTGTATAATTCTCTGAGAATCGCTCTGTAAGGCTCCACTCTAGGCTATAAGCAGCTTCAACAAAGGAATGAATTTTCTGTTCTAAGAAAGCAAATGAGAAATATTTTTCCAAGCCAAGATTTTCAAAGTCCAGCAGTATTCTGTTCTCTTTTTTATTTAGTAAAACAAAGTATGGAAATAAGGAGGAAAGAAAGCTCTTATTCCAATAAGAAATAAAGAAAATGTAGTTCGAGGCTTACTCCGTTGGCTTCCCTCCTTGAAATCAGACTGCACCCTTTTCTCTGCAGAATTTTGATGGTTTCTTGAATTTCATAGTTACATAAGTGGCAGTGAATGAGCTACTTCCTGGAATCTATGTTACTTAACAACTGAATTTCTCTTGTGGGTCAAGATCTCACTGTGTACTTCTCCCCTGAAATCCTTTGTATTCTACCCACTCATTAGCAGGAGAAAGGGAGTCTCTGCAAATGCTCTAGATTTGTTCCAAATGGGCGCAAGTCTAATTAAGCTCTCTACAACCAAATATAGATCAAGATTCCATTCTCTTGTCTGGCACTGCTTCTACATGAGCAATCATTTCTAGGGCTTTAAAAAAAAGACAAATACAATCCATATAGCTCCAGTGTCAAAGGTACACTTACCTTCTAGTTCACAAGCTTCAGAAAAGATATGGATGTTTATTTGTTTTTTTTTTTGTTTTGTTTTTTTTTTTTTTTTTTTTTTTTTTTTTTTTTTTTGTCTTTTTTGAGACAGGGTCTCACTGTGCAGTTCAGGCTGGCCTTAAGCTCACTTTGTAGCTCAAGCTGGTCTTGAACTCACAACAATCCTCCTGCCTCAGCCTCCCTAGTGCTGGGATTACAGGCATGCGCCACCACGCCCGGCTTGGATGTTTATTTGAAAAAGTGACTTCACTCTGACGCCTGCTCTTATAGCCCTGAGATCAACCTGTAGCAGCAGGCCACCTTCTGGCTTTTGCTTCATTTTCACATTATAATCTGGTGATGATGAATTCTAACAAGATGGATGACTTATGAAGGCTTAGCTTCCTACTGGTTCTAGACTCTGTAACTTCATATGTCCTATGAACCAGTACCTTTGTATGCTGAACAATGAAAATAGTTGTAGTAATCCATTGTTTTTATACCAATCTTATGACAAACTAGAACTTTAAGGATAGAAATAAGAATACAGAATTCTACACGGTAACACTGAAAGACAGCTCATCTGTTTAAATACTAATTGCTGAAATCAGGTGTTGTATCCAGATGACTGATGAAATACATTATCTGGATACCACACCTGATTTATACTGCTTTAAATATACATTATAAGACTAAAAGGAGACACAATGAAATCATACTCAAAGAGAACGGTGCTGCTATAAAAGCCTCAAAATAAAAAAAACAAAATTAAAAAATTTAAGAATCTTCACAAACCCAAAAGTTCAACTGTAGGGTCATTACTTCTAAAAGCAAACCAAGTTTTTTTCTGAGGTAGAGAACAGTAATTGTTTGAAAAGATACAGACTAAAAATTTTTCTAAAACTATATGACTATATTATATAACATTAGAGAAATACAACATTTTAACAACATAATTATCAAACAATGAAAGTGTTCTGTGCTGGCCAAAATAGCTCAGCGGATTAAAGCACCTGCAAGCGGGTTCAGGAGCTGGAGGTTCAATCTCCAGGCCTACCGTGCCGGCCTCACCCCTGGGCACGCTAAGACAGCAAGTGAGACTGGACGTGGTGGTGCACACTTGTAATCCCAGCTCTTGGGAGACTGTAAAACAGGTGCAGAACCACAAGTCTCACCTAGTAGTGAGACCCTTTAGACCCTTCCCTAAAGTAGAAAAAGAAAAAAAAAAAAAAAACAATAAATAAATAAATAAATAAATAAATAAATAAATCTGGTAAATGTAATACTTATTTTAGACATTTTTTGCATTTTATAGCTTTTATTATTATACAAAACAAATGTTTTTAGAATGTAAATTAATCAGGAGGTATTAATACATAATTTATCATGTATATGTATATAAATGTATTTGTACTATATATACATTTATTTATATGTTTTTCTAATTATAAATCTCTCTAAAAATCTCTCTAAAATACTGGGCTGAGTTGTACTTAAAAATTTTCATCCAAGCATTCTTGGCTTTATATAAATCTTCTCTCCTTCAGTGTAGTTTAACCCCCTTGAGTCCTAAATACTGAAAAAATATCTGAACACTGATGTTCCATAATTATCTTTGTATCTCTCCAAGTTATCAGTAGAAGTAGAGCACAGTACATGTTTTACAAGATACACCCTATAGAAAGACATCAGAGTAATACCACATATTTTTAAAATGATAATCAAAACTATTAAACTGCTCTAAAAATTTAGCAAATTAAGTATTTAATCTTAAGGCATTCCAAACACAAGATATCGACAGATATTTAGGAAAGATGGCACAATGGGATTGCTGATAAAGAGGACTGGAAGAATCTAGATAGAAAAATCTTAACATAGATATTATACAGTTGAATCAGAAAGAAAACCAGCCCTGCCCTGGGGAAGCCAGAGGCCATCATGCAGAGCAAAGTTGGAAGGACTTGGAGTTTACCAAGTGAGGGTCACGGTTCTTAGGCAAAGTGGAATGTTAAAAATACCTATGACTCCCACTAAGTTGTAGAAACTTTGGTATGAGGATTATGAGGAAGATAAAGGGCAGGTCTTATGGGCAATTCTAAAATAATTAATTGCTTAACTTTTTTCTTCTACCACATATTCAAAAATCTGAAGCCAGAGCAAGATCATGTCCATTTATGACCCAAATGCACTCTTTTGAAAGGACAAATTTTGAGTGTCAATTGACATACTTGGTTTCATCCTTCAGGTCTAGCAGCAGATCAACTGGAGTCGAAGCTATAACGTAGCCTGTTCCCATGCAGGCTCTTGCCCTTGGCTTCCCTGCCTCATGCACTGAAAAGGTGCTCTGCTATCCAAACAATGACTGACAGGATACTCTGACTTGATTGGCCTTGAGTGAGTTGCACAACTTTTCCATAGGACATTGAAGGTCTAGGGATGCATGCCAAAATCTTGATCTTGGATAGAATGTGCCAATGTCTATTTAAGATTTGATTGATCATATACCCTTGCTTATGACTTATGCCATTTTGGGGGGTTATACACTTTGAAAGGAAGTTTGTGGAAACAGTTTCTACGTAAAGTGCATTTAAGTTCAAAATGTTAGGTACTTTGAAACCTGAACTTTTCAAATCAGCTTTGTCCTTCCTCCTATTACCTCATTCTCTCATTCCAGATGTTGTCTACCATGGAAAGCCTTACCCTACATCCAAGTCCATTTTAAATTGCCCTGAATTCTCTTCCCATGACTGCTACAGTTGCCTCATCCTCTTATAACTGCCCAAGTGCTTATCAGAAATTGTATTTTACACTTTGCTACTTTCTTGTGGCTGAGACACAATGTGAGATACCCCCAAATTAAAGGAGGAGGTATTTATTTAGGGTCAGTTTGTAGAGGGCTTGGTCCACAGCCTGCTGGTTCTGAGAAATCATAGCACAGCAGAGGAGCACAGCAGAGGAACAGAGCCTTCATACATGGTTACTAGGAAATCAAGAGTGAAACAAGAAACACAGAAAAGATAAATTCTTCCAGCCCATGCTCCAATTGACCCACCTTCTCTCACCAGATACCAACTTCTAACAGCAAGTCAGCTACAAACTCAGCAATGGATGAATCTGTTGAATCACTTCCCAAAAGCCCCACCCAAGAAAACATCAGGGTTGGGAGGGGTAGATCTCCTTCTATGAATCATAACATGCTTGTTGTTATTCCCATCTTTGGGGTAGAAACAATATTATACCTGTAGGAGCATGTGATTAATGCATATTAGATGGATAAATATCTAATCATGTAATCTGCATGTGTACCTACTGTCTCTGTGTATCAGGTCATCAGCTCTGTCCTTGGTTTTGTCATCTTAAGTGATAGATGATGCCATGTTTCCATCCACATAGGAGCATAATACCAACTGCTACTAACCTGCTCCTTCCACAAATACTGACTCAATTACCACTTCTTATGTTGAGCTAAGCCTGACTGCTCCAGTCCAAAATAATATGCACCTTCTCTGAGTACAGCAATCAGTGTTGAAAATGTTTGCAACCTATTTCTTATCACACACTTTTCTTGGTGTGATGTCTATATGTCAGGTCTGTTCTTCACATGCAAAGTCCATGTTTCCTTTTCTAGTCATTCCTTTTGTTCATCTAAGCTCTGTGTGAGCACAAAGAATGTCCTGTCTGTACTGACTGGCACAATTAATTTCCCTAACCTAAATGATACTGCAAATCCTCAGAGCAATGTTTCGCATCTATAGAGCTCTACCTGGACTTGTGCTGGCCTAATTTCTGATGATGAATAAAGATGTGAAGCAATAGATGCAAGAAGAGCTGCAAAGTAATCGGCAGAGTCAGAACTCTCCCTTTGTTATTTTGTTATAAATAAACTCCCGCAGTAGAAACTTGTTAACCTCAGCCTTGCCTTCACATCTACTTATATGCAAGACCTCCCTCGACAAATCAATCTTTACACTGCAGTGGCACTCTTTTGACAAGATATGTTTGGCTTAGCCACTGTTGATATTTGTTCTTGAAATCTCGGTTGTGTGGCACGGTACACTCTGAGAGCAGAAATGGAGACACTTAGTTTATATGCGCAGAGAATGGGCGAGATGCAAACAGAAAGAGACGGCCCACAGCAGGGCGGCAGGAGTGGTGGCAGCTGAGCAGCACTTAATGCACTGTGATGTACTGAATCTATGAAATGTCTGTTCAATAGCTAGTCAAAGTAAATTCAGAAGGACACAGGAAAGGGATTTATTTTTTCATCATTTTAAAAACGTTGTTCATCATTTCTTAGGCTGTTGGTCATGGTCCAGTGACGTCCTTTGAGATCTGAGTGTCCTTAAACTTCCAGATAGAGCAGCACCAACCAAATGAAATGATGTTTGCACTCTCTCTTTCTCTCTCTCTCTCTCCCTCCCTCCCTCCTTCCCTCCCTCCCTCTCTCCCTCCCTCTGATAGTGGAGACTTTATTGATATTTGGGGACTGGATGACTGGATTTTATTCTTGGAAAGGAATGGGCTACAAAGTTTGACACTCCCCCAAGGTAAATTGCTTGAGCTCTTTGCTTCTCTCCTAGTGCATAACTTTAATGGAGCATTGCACAAAGTTGATTGAGATAATTTACATACATGTCTGTGTTGCTCATCAGAGAGTGTTGGCAACAAAGACTGTATTGTATCCTTTTATGTTTCCCAATAGAGTGGTCCAGCAGTGAAAATAAAGGAAACTCTCATGAAATGTTGGCTGAACAAGAAACTTTCATATCTGAGAAAAATTGTCTATGCAAAAGAGGAAACAAAAAGGTAAACAGAAGCTATTTTGAGCCATCTTAAAAGAAATGCAGATAGTATTACATTATTAATTAAATTTTAATTTTCCTGTAAGTAGTCTCCAGAGAAAATGCTATTTGAGCATAGTACCCTAGATGAAGCTACCAAGTAAATACTTCCTATGGGACTGGTTTTATGCTACGTGGCTTGAGAGAACAACTGAATAAAGGATGACCTGTGCCAAGAAGCAGGGTGATGATCAAGCCTGAGCCAGGGCAGAATGTGCAGTGAAATGTGCCGAAGGGCCAGATGGAGACACAGGAGCAAAGTAAATCTTAAAAGATCAGACTGGGTTTCAATGCAGTTAAAACATTAGGAAAAAGTGGACATGCAGGGCAATGGAATTCTAGTGGGAAAATAACCTTTCTGTAATCATGAAGTGAATCATGCTATGTCATACAACATCTAGAAAATGTTGGATATTATTTATCAGAAGGAAAATACTGCTCAGAGCATTGGTAGAAAGCTGAGTTCATGAAGTTATCTGTAGACATGTCACTGAACAAACTTGTCCTGAGAAAGGCAGCTTAATGGTCTATAAAAGAAAGCATGGAAGGTTGAGGGACCCTAATGGCCACCCTCAAATCAGCTGCTTACTGGATGACTTTAATAAAGTTAATTCACCTCCCTGGACACCACTATGTTCTTTCAAAATATTTGCATCGGGTTTAGGGAGATAGCTCAGAGGTCTAATTGCCTGCCTGGCAAGTGCAAGGACCCAAGTTTAGTCCCTAGCACCACATATCCTTCTGGTCTGGCACAGAGCAGGTACACCTGCAATCTCATGTCTGGTGAGGCTGAAATGGGAGAATCACTATGAGTCCAAGCTATGTGGCAAGATTTTGTACGAAATATATAAACAAATACATAAATCTCATCAAAAAGAAGAAAATTTTTACATCAGGAAAACCCCACCCAGATATCACCTAAGGACATATTTAAATCATGAAAGAAAAATCACCTGTATAAACACAAAAATCCACTTCATCCTTCACCCTGTATGAGGCTAAAATTCAGATTTAAACGATAAAAGCACATAACTTCTTTTCTTCTACAGCCACACTAATGTTGAAGATTCTCAAGATACTTTCCTGTGCCCTTCAATATTATCATTTTGGTAGCCAGAAATTTGTAGCTCACCTTTAATGTTTATACATTTCAGCATAGGATATCTGTCTCTCCGATTAAAAAGGTCAGCATGACACACAGCCCTATCAGAAGGTGCATTATCAGAAGAATATAGATCAATGGGTACAATGCAGCTGCATGTTTCATCAGTCTTCCAGCCTGGAAAGTCATTAAGCTGACATGAGCAAAGCAAATGTAGATTTCACGGTAGAAATCTGCAATAAATGCATGGCCGATGGCAAGTCGAAAGTGGAGACTGAACTGTTTTGAATAAACCAAGAAAAATGGAAAACAATGTGTATTTATGGCTAGTTCTAAAATGCATAGCTAGATCTCACTTGTTCGAAGATGAGAAAATATAAATCAAGAAAAGAATCTAGATAGAAAAACCCCTGGAAATTATCTCTGATAGATTCAAGACATTAACTTTCTCCATCGGAAACAAGACTGCGTGGTCGCGCTTTGAAGAAAAAATAGATGACTACCATGCTAAGATATGAATTAACATGAGAAAAATTAATAAATCAATGTGTGTAGCACCTAAGCATAAATTTTAATTGCGTGATTACATTAGTCACCTTCTCTATTGCTGAAACGCTCCACTTCACATCTACAATTTAAAAGAAAAAAGGTTTAATTCATCAATTTCATGGGATTGAGTACGTGATCAGTAGATTTCAACACAGAGACATCCTGGTAAACAGGTGTGGTGGATCAGGCTGCTAATCCGTGGCTGCTGGAAGCAAAGCTCAGGAATAGTGCCAAGGACGAAGGGTGAGAAACCATAACTAGCGCCACAGTCACGCTTCCGTAGCCCATCCAAACTCCCCCGGGAACATGTCATACGAATGTGCTAGCACTCCTTAACCCACTGAGTTTGGCATATTAGGAGTAAAGAACAGAAAAATGAAATCTGATCTTAAATAGAATCACTCGCTGATCTGAAAGAGAAATTTGAGAAATGGGCACAAATGAAAGAGATCAGAAAATCAGACAGATAACATCTTTCAAGGATAAATGAAAACAAGTCAGTCAGAAGTGAGCAGATAGAGAATGTTTCTATAGAAGAAAGGGGAACAAGGAATGTGGAGAGAAACAGGAATAAGATATTAAAAGGCAAATCTCTCCTTAGCTCTGAGGGACATAGGTATTGACTAAAAACTCTATAGGCTTTAGAGTAAAATCAGGAGAAAATGTCATGGTTAGATCCAAATCAAAAAATTCCTTGTGGATATAAAACCAAGAAAGCCAAAGAAACAGACAATATTGAAAGCTATGTGAATTGCATCACCACCCACTCCACTAAGCAAACTAAAATGCTGAGGGATACGCACAAAATGCTGCTGAGAAAATTTGAGAATCAAGAATTTTATACAGGACTGTTATCTTTCATCTTTAAAGGCCTTCTCAGATATGCATGGAACCACTCTGAGGAGAAAAAAAAAAATAACAAATATAGTAAGATATACAAAGATAAAGAAATACATATAATAATGATGATGCCTTTTAAATGACTTGAACTCAAGGATTGCTATAAATAGTTATAAAACAGAGCCACATATTAATAATTCCTCTAGAAATAAAATATTGTAAAAAGAGTAATAAGTGGTGCATGCATTAGTGTGCTTAGTTTACTAAGACAAAATTCTAACTGTTTTGCTCAACAAAGATGTATTTTCTCTTAGTTCTGGGGGTTAAAAGTCTGAGATCAAGGGTCAGAATGGTTGGGTTGTGGCCTCTCCCTCAGGCATAGCTACAGTGCTTCAGTCCTGCCCTCACGAGGCCCTTCCTCAGTACAAATACACTTCTCTCTCATTTGACCTTAAGCTCCAAAAAGCCTCATTGCCAAATACAATTACAGTGGATGTTACAGCTTCAACTTTTGAATTTGGTGAGAGCAGAATTCATTCCATAGGAGGGTAAAAATCACATTATAGTTAATATGTCAAAATGATATTATATTTCCTAGCCTTTAAGAAAGGAATTATAAAGGTAGCTTCTTTCTAATAACTGAAAATTAGAGTAATGGTATTAAATAGTAATTTTGAAAAAAAGTCAAGCTACTAGTTACGATAAAATCTTCCAAATCTGAAAATTAAAGAATACATGCTCCCTAGAACAAAAGAGAAATAAATGATAGAGATCAATAAATCAGTGGAATCAGCAGGAAAATAAAACAAATAATAATAGAGGTAGAGCAATTATATAATTCTAATGCAAACCAGCTTTCATATTAAAATACGTGTATGTGTTTTGAAAGAAACAACCACATAATGTTTATAAAAGTTGTATCTAGGGGCTGGGAAAATGGCTTAGTGGAATAAGTGCTTTCCTGGCAAGTGCAAGGGCCTGAGTTCAAACCCTGATTCTGCCAAAAACAAAAAAAACAGGTTGCATCAAGTTAAAAATAGAAAATAACTGATGTTTTACAGTACAGATATATTTTAACAGATGAATAACGGGAGTATAAGGATGACAATAATAAATTAAATAAAAATTGAAAATTTACATGTATGACAGAATAGTAATACACCTTAAACAAAATTCCAAACTATAAGAAATGACTTACATTCCTGAGACTGCCATAGTCTTTGGGATGTTTGATAAAATAAGCAACACTTTAGAGATCTAAATGGCAAACAATATATAGACACAATTATTTGGAAGAACAAAACATTATATCATCTGTTTCATGAACACGTTCATGCTGCATATGGAAAGAAAAGGAAATCTACCAATTTTTACAATAACCATTGAACATTTCCCAAAATGATTATGACAAAAGCTATGACACTATGATTTTCACTAGACCAAAATACTGAATGGCAGTGCAACAGTTACAGTAACCACTGGTGATTATTCTGCACTCAAAAAACATATACCTTTAGTTTCACATATGTTCATTTTTTTCATAGTAACACGTGTAAATGTGTCTTCAATTCATATTTGAACATTTAGGTTGAAATCTCTTGCTCACAAGTGTGTGGCTAGTCAGACATTAGTTCAGTTCTTGAACTTGAATGTGCATCTGAGTCCTGTGGAGGCCTTACTGAACCCCAAAGTTTCTGACTCAGAGAGCAGGATGGGGGACAAATTTCTCATTTTTAGTGCTTGTGATGTGCTGCTAGTGCTGGTGGCCTAGGTCCCTACACACTGAGCCGGGTGAAGCTAAGGACAATAACTTTATCTATAGTGCTATTTTGGAAAAGAAGAAATTGCCAAACCAGGTTCTGACCAAAATGCTATAAATTTAGAAATTTATAATTAGCAAAGCTAAAAAAAAACTGTGCTTAGAAATTTAATTAAAATAAAAAGCAATCATTCCCAAGTTAATCAATTTAATGCATTTCCAATTAAAATTCCAATTGGATTTTTTCCTTTGAACTTGACGAAATGATTCTAAAGTCCATGTGGATGAAAAATAGAAAATAATAGCCAAGACAAATTAGAAAGAGAAGAGTATTTGGTGTGACTTACTTCACTATGTAATAAAGCATTACAGATTTCCATACAAGATTGAATACCCAGAAGGTTCTCACTTCACATTGCTCTACTGCAGGGGTGAGAGCGTACAACAAAGACGCTGATTGAAGATCAGTGAATCAAACAAGTGAACGGAGTGATGTTTCCAGCCTTGCCCCTTCTTCTTTTACTTGCCCTCCCTTCCTGAGTTGGAGCAAAGAAATTCTGACATTCATTCCCTGGTGCAACAATAGGATGTTGCTCTCAGTTGAAATGAAGGGAGTGGTGGAAGATGCTTAGGTGGCTGAGGTTGGAATCCAGAGTACATAGGTTTATTCTGATGTATGGTGATCTTCAACCTCAGAATCAGCCTCATCTTGTTCAGTTAAAATTAGAGCAAAGTCATCATGAGAAATTGAATTATCTAAGAGACAAAACATGCATATTGGCATATGAAATTTATCTGGAATTACAAAAGCCTTAAAGCCAAATCTTATCCCCAGTAAAATCAGGAAGTAAAACCAATATTAGGGGACTTAACCCAGGAGACCATTCAAGACATAGGCTAGGTTGATATCCTTGCATACAGGCCCAGTGCAGACCAAATCAGGACACGACAGTGGTATCCAGAGGTAAAGGTGATTGGGAAAAAATGATCACCAGCAGGAAAAATATTCAAAGTGGAAAAGGAGTTCACTAGAAGCACCTATGTTAAAATAAATGTAGGCTCAAGTAAACAACTTCTGACATTGCCAGTCCTGTGGACAACCCCCTACTACTATAGTCTACTGAACTATATTAGATTATTATTTCTTTAATTAATTTTATTGACAAAGCAATTAGACAGTTTCAAAACAGGTTAGTAGGACAGTGCAGTAATTAATATATTGTATACTGTTGTCTTCATAGTAGTTATTCATAGTACAAAATGCAGACATGATATCTTGTCTAAACACTATTAGTACAAATCTCATTGAACTAAGACAAAGTAGCTGTATATCTATTCTAATTTGAATATACAGATATATTTTATTTTCACTACAAAATGGTCCTTCATTTATATCCCCATTTTTGTTTAGTTCTGTCAGAGAAGGGTATTCCATTGCCATGCAAATATTGTAGGTGAATGAATTCAGCAAAATAATCCAATATAGTCCAGGAGACCATAATAGCAATAGATCAGCCATAAGACTGGCAATATCAGTCAAGCTGTTGACTTGAGCCTTTTATAGCTCAGCTTATTAATTTGGGTTTACTTTTTATAACTTGTGTTTATACTTTTCTGCAGGATGGTTAAGATCAAGATAAAGCAAGACCTATATTAGATTATTTTGCTGAATTCACACACCTACAATATTTGAATGGCAATGGAATACCCATCTCTGACAAAAGTAAACAACAAAGGGGGATATAAATGCACGACTGTTTTATAGTGAAAAAAATATATATATATATGTATATATCTGTATATACAAATTAGTTAGATATACAGCTACTTTGTCTTAGTACAATGACAAGATTTGTATTAATAGTGTTTAGAAAAGTTTTCACGTCTGCATCTTGTCCAATGAATAACTACTATGAAGATAAGAATATGCAATCTATTAATTATTGTGACTGTCCTACTAACCTGTTTTGAAACTGTTCCATTGTTATTTTCTCATCCAAGTGAATAAAAAATTAAAAGAAAATAAATTTTAAAATGGATTCCAGTGTCTTGATTACTTTGCTCTCATTGCTGGGACAAAATATCTGACCCTGAAAATTAAAATAATATTTACTTAGCTCATAGTTATTGGAGGTTTTAGTCCTTACTCTGCTGGTTCCAAGGCAGAGTGGCACAGGGCAGAGGGCAGCAGTTCAGGGTGGTGGGAAACAGCAGAGAGGAAAGGGAGGAATAGCAGCTGCTGCAGCTGACAAGCATGTCTCTCTCTCTTCATTGTATCGCACACAGATTACCCACCCAGGGCATGTGTAGCACTCACACCAATAGTCCCAGTCCTGGGTCACGACTTAATCACAAACTCTAGAAGCTGCCCCATTGACTGCATGAGGGGAACAACTACACACACTGCATAATGGTCATAAAGTGAATATAGCCAACACACAGAAGTGACTCTAATCCAAACAACATTTAATGAAGAACCAACACAGGGCCCGGGGAGATGGCTCAGTGGAATAAGTGCTTCCCTGGCAAGCGCAAGGATCTGAGTTCAATCCCTGGTTCCATAAAAAAAAAAAAAAAAAAAAAAAAATCCAATGCACATTAGTGAGGCACACAAACAGCTAAATGACTACACAGAGTAAGTAGAAAGGCTAGAGAAAGTTATGGAAAATCATTAAATTCCTTTACATGATAGACAGAAACAGAAAATATAAAAATTGATGAAGTAAAAATAAAACATATGTACAGTAATTGGGACCCTGCAGGAAGCATGCCTTAAAATGCATAAAACTGGCATACTCTTGAAAACAGAACTAGGAAATTGAGAGCAATGGTCTAGAGAAAAGTGCATGCATTATAAATGTTACTTTGTGTGAGAGATGCTGTGGATTGAACCTAGAGCTTTGTGCACATGAGGCAAGCTGTCTGCCCCTGTGTTATAGGCTCAGCCCCAGTAATTGTTGTTTTTCAATGGGATTTTCTCTGTTTTTTTATGTAATTAGTACAGAGTCTACAGGGTCTACAGGTCTCACTATATAGATCAGAATCATAGTGACCCTCCTGTTTAAGGCCTCCCAAGTGCTGGGATTACAGGCATGTACCACCACGCCCAGTCTCATTCTCCATCTCAAAGCACCCCAGGGGTGAGACCAGCAGGGCAGGCCTCAGGATCGAAATCCCTGATTCCTGTGTCTGCCTAAGGAAGCACTTTAATCCTCTGACCTATTTGGCCAGCCCTCTAACTGTGTTTTAATATCTCCATGAAAACTAAATGTCAATAGATTTAAAAGGTAGATTTAATTTTATTGCCATCATGCTGGTAGGGCTGGGGAGATGGCTCAGTGGAATAAGCACTTTCCTAGCAAGCACAAGGGCCTGAGTTCAATCCCTGGTTCTGAAAAAAAAAAATCATGCTGATGTTCAGTTTAACTTAAGGAAACATGCTTATGAAAGAAACTATGCTTATGTTTGTGAACAGTTCTAACATCAAACTGCTTTCTGCCTTTACAAGTTGCTTCAATTTCCTTCAGAGAAATTTTACTATTTTCATGAGAAAATACTCACTGAAGAGTGAATAAAACCAAATTAAAGCTATTAAATTCTGTATATAAGATAAGTAGCAGAACCGGCCAAATATATTACTTACATCTTCCTTCCTTCCTTCCTTCCTTCCTTCCTTCCTTCCTTCCTTCCTTCCTTCCTTTCTTTCTTTCTTTCTTTCTTTCTTTCTTTCTTTCTTTCTTGTTTTATTTGTTTGTGCAGGGTCTCACTATGCAGCTTGGGCTTGTAGTGATCCTCCTATTTTCATCCTCCATAGACAGGCGTGGGCCAGCACATCCAAACTCCATTGCCCACTCAGCATGCCCAGGGCAGAGGGTTGGCATGGTATGAGGTGCCAGGGATTGAACCCTGGACCCAGCACTTGCCTAAGCAGGTGTTTAATTTGCTGAGCTATCTTGCCAGCTGTAGATCACTCATCACAAATACAAGTTAAAACAAAATAGGTTATGCACAACCATTAATAGATTTTTTAAAAATGTCTTGATATGGGTCATAACACAAATCACAAACCTCTGCTGAATGAAGAAAAAACACCAGCAAGTAAATGACTTGAAATGGCAGAGAATAAAATATAGATAAATTTGAACAATAGCAAAATAGTCTGATACAAAAATTAAGATGGCAGGCAGATTTGAGTCCAAGACCAGAAAAGAAAAAGAAAGAAAGGAAGGAAGGAAGAAAGGAAGGAAGGAAGGAAGGAAGGAAGGAAGGAAGGAAGGAAGGAAGGAAGGAAGGAAGGGAGGAAGGAAGGAGAAAGAAAGAGAGAAAGAAAAGACACAGAAAAGATTCTGCCTTAGTTGAACGAAGTGTCACACAGTTGGCAAAATGCCACCAGTAGTATACAAATAGATAAGAAAAAAGTTCCTAGCAGGAGACCATAATTTGCCTGTACTGTACATGGAAACCGCGCACCGCGGGCCAGCTGCTGCTTGCCAACACGCATGAGCCTCTACTTGCCCACTAAACATGCAGGAGGATTCCCTCAGCATCTCAGCATCTGCTGCTCTGTTGCAGCCGACTCAGCTTTCCACGCCTATACTGTTTCTAGTAAGTGCAAAATGGTAGCCAACATTTCACATTTCGTATTATACTCACCGTTTTCTAAAGAATCTGAGAACTCTTCACCTGTGTCTTAGTTCTTTGGATTATTTTCCTGTTTAAATTTTATGTATTTTCTACTTGAGATGCTGACTCTTCTTAAATGATTTGCAAGAGTTATTTACATAACCCAGCTTTCAATCCCTGACTACTTTCAAACATTGTGAAAAGATTTCTCCACTGTGACACTTGTTCTTATTTTTGTGCCTGGTGTTCTTTATGGAATGCAAAAGAAATTTAATTTCATCAATTTAACTATTTCTTAATGTTTGTGTAGCATTTACTTTTCGAACTTTTTAAAATCTAATTCATTAAGTATAGCTTCAATACAATAACACACTTCCATCTTAACACACGCTTTGCTGTGCTTGGACAAATGCATAAACACATGGAAATGTGAACACATCAGTACATAATTTTTATCAATCCAAAGGATCACTTATAGCTTTTGGTCATTTAAGTGATATCTGAGCATCCATATCCATTGCAGTGTTTACATAAATATTTTAACCATAATTTTACTGGATTGTGTTTTACTATACAGTTGTTAGCTATTTATGTGTCTCTGAATAAAAGAATGTTACTAAGTACATTTTGCAAATACAATATCCACAGCTGTGGCTAGAATTAGAACTTTTAATCCACCATTTTTTTTGGAACCAGGGATTGATCACAGGTCCTTGTGCTTACCAGGGAAGGCCTTATTCCATTGAGCCATATCTCCGGCCCCTAATACTATCATTTTTAAAACTCAAAATTGTTTTGTATTTTGATTTTAAAACTTTATTTTGGGGCTGAGGAGATAGTTCTATAGAATAAGCACTTCCCTGCCAAGCGCAAGGGCCTGAGTTCAATCCCTGCTTCTGCCAATAAATAAATAAATAAATATTAAAACTAAATAAAAACTTTTCTTTTTTCTCTTGAGAACTCTAGGAAATTATTGCCCTAGCACAAAATCTTGTCAATCTTCTTTGTTTTCTTCTAGAAGTTCTATAATTTTGATTTTAATATATAAATTTATGAAAGATGTTAAGTATGTTATTACAAATGATGTGAAATGCAAGTAAAGACTAATTTATTTCCTGATGGGCCACCCAGTTATCCTAGCACCCTTTGTTCATCAGCATCATTTCTAGGCTTTGATCATGTTTGTTGTGTGTGTGTATGTGTGTGTGTGTGTGTGTGTGTGTGCATGTGCAAACACGTGCATATTGTCGAAGACTCTGGAACTATACATATGTATGCAGTATTTAAGAATATGTATGTTCTATGTGTGTTTCTGGCCTTTCTTTGATTTTGAGTCCTCAAATAAAGAACCTAACTCATGGGCCAGGGATAATTCAGTGGCACAGAACCTGCCTGGCAAGTGTGAGGTCCAGGGTTAGATTCTTATTAGCAAAGGGAAAGGAAAAAAAGGAAGGAAGGAAGAAAGGAAGGAAGGAAGGAAGGAAGGAAGGAAGGAAGGAAGGAAGGAAGGAAGGAAGGAAGGAAGGAAAACAGAAATAAATAATAAAAACTAAAAACCAACTTGTGATAAACGTGGCTTACAATAAACTAGATACACAGGCAGTGTAAATCTTTCAGTTGTGTTCTTTTTTCTAGAAGTTACACTGAATATTATGTCCTTTGCCCATATGCATTTTATGATCAGCTTGTAAACATCCAAAAATTTTTCTGAGATAATGTTTAGACATTGATATGTCTGCACAGAGACCCGGGAGAATACACATCTCAACAATCTTGACTCGTTTGATGTAAGACCCATAAGTGATATGTCTCTCCAGTTTAAAAGTCATCTTTAATATCTATTTGCAATTATACATGTTAGTATATTGTTTTATATCCATTCTATTAAATTTATTAATAACAGAATTTTGTATTATAGCATTGTCTCCTCAATCCCACTTTCTAATAGTTCACCTCACAAATACAGAAATTCAGCCAGTCTGTATACTGATTTGGTATTCTGACACCTGGATAAATTCCTTTATTAGGTTTCAGTATATTCCCTAGGTTTTTTTCTATATAAGCAATTGTATTGGTGAATAAAGGCAGTCTCACCTCTTCCTATTCTCTGAATGTCTTCTATTTCTTGGCATACATTATTGCACTGATTAGTGCTCTTCTGTGCAATATGAAAATCAAGCCATGAGAGCATACAGTTCTGCCTTAATCCCTATTCTAAAAAGTGAGACTTTCAGTTCTTCACCATTAAACATAATGTTTTTCAGAGTACAAAGCTCCCTTATAAACCTGATTTGCTGAGTTTTTTAAAACATTAGTATGGATTGAACTTTGTCAGATATTTTTTCTGTACCTATTAAGAAGATCACCTTTTAATCATTTTTGTTCCATTAATGTTGTTTGATTTTTGAATGTTAAAAATCACATTATGTTCCTAGAATAAACTCCACTATGTCATAACATATAATCCTTTATCTAGATTTCTGCATTGTTCTATCCCTAGTGGCTTGGGCTTTTAAATTTTACTTTTGAAGTCTCTGTCAACCACATATCACAGAGACATTGCACTTGTACAAATTACTAACACTTTATTACTTTAATTTTATACATAGAATTTTGAGCCAGAATTGATTCAATTTGGCTGTTGTTCATATGAAAAGCCAAATCAAAACTGCCTGAGAATCTGTTTTCTCCCAGTGCTTTGCGGTGTCACCTTTATTTTTTTGGATGTTGGCAATGTATGAATGAGTCTCTGCGTGCCTTGTGGAGTCTCAGAGACCTACACTTCATCCGTAACAAAGCACCATCCGCATTTGGGTTATGTTATTGCTTAATATGAATGTCACACCACGGTGTCTCATATAAATACGTAGTTCAGCAAGTTTTGGGTTTTTTTACAAATTACTTAAGTCTTCCTCTGTCATGTAAATTTTGTGTTAAATTTACTCAGATAAATAAATCTTTATTTTATTGGAATCATATTGTAAGTACAGACTAAACTGAAAGATAATATACATTCATATAAGAAGCAGTCCATTCAGGAGCATGGATTTTTTGTGTATTCTCCTTAAATTCTATGCATTTATTTCATACTCAAAACTTTCTGATGAAGTCTTAGTATGTTCATCAAATTAAAGTTTTAGATATATTAAGGGTAAGTTGATGCAATTGCCAGTTGTATTTTCTTTTTACTTGCTTTGTCTCAATTATTGTTTATGCTGCTAAATTTTATTATTACATAAGCTTTATCATTTATGTAAATGATAAAGGATATTTTTTAAAAAATATCTACAACAAAGGATTTTATTACTTTAACAGAATATAAGCATTTTATCTGAAAATACTGGCACTTTTAATCTCCCAAATTTCATCATTTTCTTTCCCACAAATTGATTTCAGTCTTTAAGTTTTCCTCAGCTATACATTTCTTGCTGGGCATAGGTTTTCAAGTGAGAGACTGTGTTAGTTATGAATAGTTTTCAGTTACCTTGCTTTACTTCCTAATAAGTGCTATTTAAAGGTCTGTCTGTACTTTTAGTTGCATGTGTGTCCGTTTACTTGTTATACTTAGGTGTTTTAATTTGAGTTATATATATATATATATATTAAGCAAAAAAATCTGAGTCAATTTTTTTAAATTATTGTTAGAAAACAGCATGGACGACATTAATTTCTAAAAATTTCATGAGGTCTGAATGGAAAGGGGGGTGCACTATGTTGGTTTTTCACCACTTTTATTTTCCCAGGCCCAGTCTTAGTCTTTCTCTTGCTCCTGTGCCTCACCAGCACAGCTCCATGGCCTTTGTAACTCAGGTCCCCTGGACACTGGAGTCTACTTACGTTGCTTATCTGTGAAGGACCAAAAAAAAGACTAATGTGTAGGTGAGGCATGGTGAGAGGTATTCACTCCCTGATCCTTTCCTATCTATAGATATATTCTGCTGTGTTCCTGTATGGCCACAGTACTGGAATAGTGCCTGTTATGGTTTGTCTCTAGCTGTCCCCTCAAAGCCTCATGTAGTCATGGGGCAGACTTCTAGAGTTTGTGATTAACTCATGATCCACTGGGATTATGAGTATGAATACTTTCTGGGATTACGGGTGCCAGTGCCACACCCAGTCTCAGGCAGATAGCTTGAATGTAACAAAAGAGACACAGAGAAACAAACTGCCTCTCTGTTGCCATTGCTACTGCTGCTCCTCCTATTTACTCTTCCTCTTTTGCTGCAATCGACCACCATGAGCCACTGCCCTCTGCCATGTGCCAGTCTACCTTGGAGCCAGCTTTGTATGGACTGAAACCTCCACAAACTGAGAGATAAACCAACCTTTCCTCCCTTCAATTTCAGTGTTGGGTATTTTGTTGCAGAAACGAAAGAGTAACTCAGACAGTGTCGCTTTGACATGTGTCATTCTCAGAGGCTATGTGAAGCATTTTCTTGATACCTTTCCAGGGTGGATGCAGTCCTTCCTTCATGTGGTTGCTGCTTTCTCACCATTCGTAGCTGCTTTCCTGAATTTTCCCTGTGTGCCTGTAAAATGTCTCTTCAGTAGCTTTTTCTCCCCACTTTCATCTTTCTATTTCCTCTGAATACCTTTACTGATTCATATTCAAGCAGGAAATATCAAATAAAAACATGACAGTACAACTGAGAATTATCAACTGATTGATTAGGAACACCTTTGTGAAGAAAAGATGACAAATTCCATTCCAACATGCACTTGCTTGTGCCTCAAGCTCTACACCCATGCTTAATGACCATGTGCTATTACTGAACTGGCACAACTCACCATCCAGCGCAGGCGCTGCAGCTACTACAGTAAATACAGCACTCTAAGTGCACACCCTTGTCTGAAATGACCTGCTTTGTCCATCCAGAAACCAACGTGGCAAAATGCTTTAACTCTTTCTGTGCAATGAATACTTATTAGACATTCTTACATTTAAGTGTTTCAAATTTTCCTACTTATGTTATTAGAACAAAATGGCAGCATGTGAAGGACTGTGAAAAAACAAATGACATTTATGTGTGCATCAAGTATGTCTCCTGATTTTGCTAAGTCTTTTAAATTTCTTTTTTTTCCTCAATGAGAAGCTGAATGTTCAGATTTTTCAAAGAGACTTTGTTTTTGTTTCAGAGGGATGTGAATATTTAAAATTCTCAGATTCATCTCTGTTCACCCACATTTTATCCATAATTTCATATCATCCTCCTTTCTAGCCTACACTCTCACTCTGAAGTGCAAATCTGGTCAGCATGTAGCACAGCTCTGAAATGGGTACACTCACAATCTTACCTAATTGTTATCCATGCTCTCTTTACAACTGAAAAGAGCAGGGAGCCTTAGGGCCTTATTGCAGACCCTCCAATTAATTATCTGTGCCTTGCATTAAGAGTTTAAGTCCTCACATTCCTTTTCATCAAGTTCTTTTTGTAGTCACTTTAGTGGGATCAAAAAGCTCTACTATCTCTTCCTAGGTATTAACCATTATCACCATAGAAGTTAAGTGTCTTAACCACTTAATCTTCTTTTATCTGGTCCTCCACTTGCATTTTACTTTGTATCATCATGAGAAACAATTATAATAACTATAAATTTGGATTATCAGTGCTCCCCTAAAGATTATAGACATTATTCAAAAATATTGGCAACTCTATCCTAGAATTCCCCCCTTTTAGAATATGGAGGATGCTGATATTCCTTCTACCAATACTTCTGTTACCCAGTGAGTACCCCTATAGGAAATAGAGGACATATTTTAAATAAAAAATGTAGTTTGATACAAATGAGTACTAGAGAGATAGAAACCTTTCTATATTTGTAAGATTAAGCTGAGAAGGTACTAAAATCTGTTCTTAAAGCCTGACCATGTCACAATAGTAGAAGAAATCATGGTGAAACTAATGCTCCAATCTCCCCCTTTTACAATCTTCCTTTTATAGTTTCTTCTTTCTGGTAAGAAGACACAAGTATCCCAGGGGTAGTGAATTCTGGGTTAACCATTCTACTTTGATCAGCTTCTAGTACGGCCACAAAATGGGTCTGAGGGGAAGTGTGATTTTCTGCTTTTCAACCTGGTTGGAAGGAACTGTAGCTTTTGTCACTTGCTGAATGTGAAATCTGAATATAGACAATGGAATACTTACATCTGCCAAACTGAAGTCCTCTGAGAAGGAAGGCTTCTTCCCAGCAGGTATTCCCTGCATGGATGCTTTGCACCCCATGCCTGCCAGCAAGCCATTGACAGAATGGCCTTCTGTACCACCCAGTATCCGGTTTTTGCTGATTCTACCTGGAGGTCAACAGCTTTGAAGCTGATCCCTAGCCTCAGCTTGGATGAATCCCCAGTTTGCCCAGCCGCGTTGCTTTCCTGAGACATCTCATGTACACAACCTGCCGGATACAGCCTTCCCCTTCCTGCCTGTCACCACTGCTGGTCCGAGATACTTGATCCGCAACTCTTGGCCTTTACTTAGCTCAGCTTTATGACTTGGAAACCACTCCAACTTCTCTTTCTTCTCAGAATGTGGTTTCAGGACTCATTTGTATTTTATCATTACTCTTTCACAAAACTTCCTCCCCTCTCAATGTTCCATATCCGTGAATATTTACATTCATTTTTAAGGTTTTATGCATTTTTTATAATTTTGAGGTAAAATATAACTACTCATATATTCCTTAGCACATATTCAATTTGAAATATAAAAACAGAAGTCCTTACACTAGAGAGACTATATGATATTTAGACATGTGGGTCTGGTTTATTTCACTTATAAGTATGCCTTCAAGTGAAAAAAAACTTAAATATGAAAGCTTAGAGTTTATCATTCTTTATAGGTGAGTAATACTCCATTGTATAAAAATACCATATCTTTTTCAACCATTCCTCATGTGATGGGCATCTTGATTGTTTCCAAGATTTGGCTATCACAAATTGTGCTGCTATAAACATAGGTATACATATATCACTACGATATGATGTTTTCAGTTCCTCCAGGAAAATTCCAAGTAGGGGGATAGCTGGCTTGAATGGGATTTCCAGTCTTAGTTTTTTTAAGGAGTCTCTACACTGATTTCCATAATGGTTGCACCAGTCTACATTCCCACCAGTAGTGGAGAATGTATCCCTCTTCCCCACATCCTCTCCCACATTTGTTGTGGGTCAGTTTATTTATGATAGCCATTCTGTGTTGCTTTAATTTGCATTTCATGGATGGCTAGTGATGTGGAGCATTTTTTCACATATTTATTCACTTCTTTAATTTCCTCCTCTGAAAAGTATGTGTTCATCTTGAATTCCCATTTCTGGACTGGGTCTGTAAACTTAGGGACCCTAATGTTTTTTAATTGTTTGTAAATTCTAGAGAGAGAACCTTTTTCTGAGTGCTTATTAGTTAAGATTTTTTCAAATTTTGTGGGTTGCCTTTTCATTTTGTTGGTAATTTCTTGATATTGTCCTATTTAATCAGTTTTGAAACTGTCAAAAATGAAATAAAATAAAAACAGTTCTTTTGACAAAAAGCCACAAAAAAAAAAACCCACAAAAGTCCTAAATGTGGCTGATATTCTAATAGCTTTGCAATAAATAAAAAGTCCTTAATTATGAGATGAAAAGAACTATAAGGTAAACCTCATAGGCAATTCAATTTTCTAGTTTTTTACTTCCTCATTTACTAAATACAAGCTTAAATTTATGGATGAATGCATCAATTTAGAGAAAAAGCATCTTCTTAAAATTAGATTTATGTGTAAAACAGGTATCTATTTAGCAAAAATTTTTATGAAGACACACTCTTTAGTTTGTAGAAAATAATTGCTTTATCCCCAAACAAATGCATAGTGAAATAAGGTTTTGTTAATATGTAACCTGAGGGAACAATCAAGCAGAACTTAGGTTTAAGGCAACATTCTTTCCAATGCAACCCGACACAATGTTCCAGTACACCTGGTTACTCACCTCAAAACTGTCACATTCATAGTAAATACTTGAAAACACTTCCCACATTCATACCACTAATCCTAAAACACATACATTTTGGAATGGGTGCACTAAAAGCTCAGCCAGAGGGCTTGGAGGTAGGTAATATTAACAGGTGAATTATAAGATATTACATCAGTATGGGCCACCTTTTCTGAATAACGGAATTCTCCACTGGAATAAACAGACTCACATTGTAATACTTAATATCTTGTGGATTTGAAATTTGGAGCTGAATTACCTTGCTCTGGTACTGCACAAGTTGCCAATGCATTATATCTTTCCAGTAAGCATTTTCCCTTGAGTTGCTTTAATTCTAATCATCAAGGCCCATCTCCATTCTCTCATCATAAACTCCTAACAAATGAGACTTCAAAGCAAATTTATCCTTCTTCTCCTGATGGAGAAGATCCTTCTCTCTTTTTGCGTCAGTCTTTGGGCATGTTAACTACATGTGCTTCTCTCCATTCTTGTACTTTTAACAAGATAAAACGATTGCTTCTCACCAACAGATCTTAGGGCAGCCAGACAGTATGCACAGCAGGTACAGACATGTGCTTAACAACAAATCAGTGACCACCACTTGCCCCTTTAGTCCAACCATTTACATTTGTAGTACCTGAGATTTAGATTCTCTTCGAAATTAGGTTATTTTTTCTAAAAATATTCTCATAAAATTTAGATTTTTATATACCTTCAGTATATGTCATGAATTATGACTTTCCAGACTATTCTATTTAATAAATTATAAATTTGATGTTCTTTCCTCATATTTTGAAAATGGAAAATCTGTATTTGATCTCTTATTTTACATTTTCTAAATAGCATCAAATAAGTTGTAGTAGTTCTATCACAGTGATTTATTTTGCTTTGCATATTTATACCTCTGGATATATTACATTAAACAACGCTTCCTTAATGCCTATATATATATATATATATATATATATATATATATATATATATATATATAATTACAAACTTTAAGTCCGTATAAGCTTGTTTTACACTATCTCTTTCATTTATATGTTAAGTGTTTTAAAATAGAGTATGAGATGATTAAAACATAATTTTAAAAATATAAATAGATCTTTCAATAATGCTAAATAGCTTCTCCAAGATATATATATGTATTTTTTGTGTGTATGTAGTGGGCTCAGTTCTCCCTGGTGAGAACTACCTCAGCTTAACTAGCAGCTTTAGGAACTTTAGACCACTGAGCTAACTTGCTAGCCCCTATTTATTTAGTTTTAGTAGTTAATCCCAGGGATAGCAGATTTACAGTTAGCACAGATGCTCATCTGACCTGGTAGTTAGTGTCCTCATGATTCTGTTTCTGCCTTTATCTCTGTCTTTCCCATTCTCCATCAGTTTCTTCTTGTTACAGAAAGCTCACCTAAGGCATTCACATGACTGAAGTTTCTGCTTTGAGGATCATGAAGTTGTCATCCAAGTAATTTAAGAACTTTTTGGAAGCTATTTGGCTGTAATATATAGCTTGATAATTCCTGTCACATAAGGCTGCTAAATGTTGAGAGAACCTTGAAAGTTGGTCTCAAACGTGTTATTTCATTTCCTTCTAGTCTTGTCTATTAGGATGGTCCAAAGGCCTTATTCACATTTTCTTTATGTATCTCCCCTTAACTATACTAATAATTTGTCTCCTATATTTCTTTTTGCCATTGATAGTAATAGCCACATCTGAAAAAAATAGCAATCATATATAATGTGCCATTGTACTTATAGTTGGAATTTTTTTTTTTTTTATCCCAAGTAATTCCAGCATGAATGATTCCTTTCTCTTGTTGCTGGGACAAAATACCTGACACCCAGAATTAAGGAGGGAATGGTTTATTTACCTTACAATTTGTGGAGGTTTCAGTCCATACTCAATTGGCTCCGAGGCACAGTGGCACATTACAGAGGGCAGTAGTTGATGGTAGGAGAAAACAGCAAAGAGCAGAGGGAGGAGCCGCAGCAGCTGTCTCTCTCTTTTCCTTTATTATAAGTAGGCTACCAGGGTTATGACTGTAGAACTCACACAATGCCCAAAGCTCCTGTTGCACAGTAAGAACTCTGGCTTCCTGATGAGTCACTTAATTAAACTTCTAAACTGCTCAAGTTGACACAATATATCAATCAGTACAATGAATATATCTCTGTGTCTGTCTCTAGCTCTCACTCTGGCTAGCTCTAGCTCTAGTCTTTCTGTATCTATCTCTATTTCTGTATCTATCTTTATATTATATCATCTATATTTGTATATCTACCTAATTTCCTGTGTCTGGATGCAGTCATGAGGGGCAGGCCTTCTTTGAATCTACAGCCTACCATTGGTTCACTGTCTAGTGCTGAGATTGTGGGTGTGAGTACTGTGTACTCATATGATCTTGCCTGTGTACAATGTATGGGAAGAAAAGAGGCTTTCTCCTCCCTTTGATTCTATTATTTTGTTTTCTTCTGCCTCCACGGACTGTTGCTCCTCTGGCTGGCACCCTGCCTTGGAGCCAGCAGGTTATGGGCTGAAACTTTTGCCAACTGAGATAAAATTTTCCTTCCTTAACTTCGGGTGTTGGGTATTTTGTCTCAGCAATGCAAGAAAAATATCTAAGACATACATACAGATAGACAAATAGATGATAATAGATAGATAGATAGATAGATAGATAGATAGATAGATAGATAGACTCCTATCAAACTTCTTCCTTCTTCTTTACTTCAATTTCAATCTGATATCCCATTATATTTTCTTGTTCTATCTTTGTTATAAAACAACTATACTACAAAATACTGCCCTTGGAGGAACATTCTCTATACCATTATCCTGCAGACTAAAATTGTTTAAATCAAAAAGAACACATTTTCAAAGAGAACAAATATGAAGAACAGATGAAGAAAGAAGCCCATTGTAGAAGCGATCACTTCAAGGGATCTTTAAGTTATACTAAAATTGTAGCAGCTTATTCTCTCTAATGTCAGTATCACCCTAGAATTTGAGGGTCAATGCTTTGATGTAAGAAATCCAGGAGAGGGCTGGGGAGACAGCTCAGTCATTTAGCACCTGCCTGGCAAGCATGAGGTCATTATTTCAATTCCCAGCACACTCCTCCCAAAATTAAAAAAAAAAATAGAAATCAAGAAGAAGAAATTGTGTATCCAGAAAAGTTTTCTCAGAAATTTCCTTCCTTGATCCAACCACATCTGTGGAAAGCATCTTTTTCATATAGACAGAGCAAATACCATGCCCAAGAAATGCTTTCCTATTGTATCTCAAAATGCAAGCTTCTGACTCATCATTCAAAATATTATAACCATGTTGTTTGTGATTTTAATTAGTTTTCCAAACATATGACAAACTAAATTAAATAAATCAAACTGACCTTTAAATTTCTAGAATTATAGCCTATTTAAATGTCCATAATGCTGCAATAATAACCCAAGTTAATAACCATTTCACTGTCCTCCTTGAGAGGCTCTCTGGGTGATACACAATGTTATTAATTTTGGCATGACTACAAATTATTCCCATAGTTCAGGTTTAATACAGTATTGATGTTGTTATTAATATGGATTTGTCAGTAAAGATACAAAACTGAGTTAGTTCCAGCTAATGTCAGCTTTAAGGTTAAAATATATAAAAAAAAATCTAGCTCATATTGAGGAAGGCAGAAAAACCAATAAGACTAGAGTTTCATTTTAAGAGTATTGGGTTTGTTATGAGAAAGAGTTCAGAATGACAAAACTGAAAAAAGAAATAAAAAGGGAATGCATGTCTGCATATTATCAACTTAAATTTATATGTACATATGTCATTTTTAATTTTTAAAATTTTCTCAGGATATGTCTTAGGTTATATAATAATACCATGAATATTATCAAAAAGTTAATTCAAAAGTTTATCATCACAGTCCTGTGAAAAGAATTATTTGGGCATAGATTATTATTTTGTGAGCTACGTGAGAGAGCATGAAACCCAGAGTAACTGTGGATGGGTATCCTGAAGAGAAAAACCCCATGTGAAATGCCCATGTATAAAAACAGGTATGCCAAGGCAAGCTGTCAGCCATTGGGCTAGAAAGCTCTAACTGGACTCCAGTGTGAACCAGAATTGACTTGCTGTGCTTTGCTTATATTGCTTATTTCTGAGCACCTTTGTGTAAGATATTTCATCTGAATGTCATCATTAAAAGTATTGCTGAGAAAGTTGAACAAAAACTACATGAAATAATGAATGACAATTGTTTAATGGTGTGTGGCTCATACTAAGTGCTAAGAGCATGAAATTTCAGGTAACAGGCTAACACTATATACAAAAGCAGACATCACTTTCATCATGATATGTTCATACTCAGAGAAATAAAGTCATTTCCATAAAGACTCACAGTTATAGAATATGATGGGATTAAGAGCATGTAATTTCTAATTATTCAATCAGTTAAGGAGCATCCCATCTGCTTTAATGTTTTCCTCAGGTGTGATCCCAGATAAAGTATCGATAAATTTTATTTTTCCATGTAAAAACTAAGTCTCTAAGATTTCTGCTTCTAATAACTCAAACAAACCCTCACAAAAGGGAAATCAGACTTTACTTTGCAAAGTAATTTCTGCCTAGAGATATCAGATTGCTGCAGGGAAGTGAAAAATCTATGGGTAAAACTTCAGGAGCAGGAACAAGTCAGCAACCTTAATCCAACGTTTGTATCTCCCTTTCCCTAGATGGCCTCTGCAGATGGTTGGAGAGGCCATTGAAAAGATGCCTTTTGTGATTCTGTTCATTGCTATATGAATATGAAAATGTTTTATAATTTTATAATTGCCACATAATAATTTATTTACAAATGACTTTTGAACTCGGAAGAATAGCATGCACCTGTTATCTCAGCACTGTGCGAGGCCAAGGGAGAAGGATCACAAGTTCAAGCCCAGACTGGGCAACTTACTGACTTAGTAGGACCTTGTCTCAAAAAAAATTTCTTTTGAAAGGCCTAGGGGTATAACACAGTGCAAGGGCTCTGGGTTCAATTTCCAGGACTGGAAAAGTAAACAACTACCATAAACACACCTCTGAACTCCCTTCTGAACTCCTCCCCACATGCCTATTGATCCAGGAGCATTATCTATTATTTTCTTTGTCTAGAATGCCAAATACTGCAAAATGCTTCCTTTTTTTTCAAATTGCAGAGTAATTTCCTCCATGAATTCAGTACAGCACCCCAGTGAAAATAGCCTAAGTTCGCTTGCTACTCACTTTCTTTGAGTTTCTCAAAGCCATGAACATTTTCTTTTTTAGGTATACATATTTGAAGACATGCCTGTCAGATCACAAGCATTTCAGATTTTTGAGAGAAGAAGCTATGATTTTTCTCACATTTCTGTGAGAATTAAGTTCTGTGTGGCCAAAAGCTTATGTGACTGCAGAAAGAAACTCTTTAATGTGAAGATACCAAATTTTAGGACCTTAGAAAACTCTCCTGAAAGTTGATACATAAAAGAATTAACTCCAATGAATCTAAAATCTTTTTTTTTTTTTTTTTTGAGGCAGAATATCACTATATTGCCCAGGTTGGCCTCAAACTCCTGGTGATCCTCCTGCCTCAGCCTTCTGAATGCTAGGATTATAGGTATGCTCCGCAATGCCTAGCTGCAAGCCCAACTTAAACCAAATGTAAAGCACAATATTTTTAATTGTTCAAAGTAAATTACTATTCCATTAATAATGTTAAACTACATTTAAAGATTTTTTTCTGTTATATGGAATACTTTTTCTATTCTATTCCTTCTCTTTTGCAGAACTGGAGAATGATCACTCAAGCCCTTGTGCATGCCAGGCAAGCACTTATTCTACTGATCTATCTCCTCATACCCTCTATTCTATTCCTGAACCTCAAAATAGTGTAGAATAAGGAAACTGATGGCAGCAGTCCCGATATCTTATATTCAGACTTCTTTCATTGTTCTTGTATTTTTCTTTTTTTAAAAGGTGATTAATTCTTAGGCATATGTTCAAATAGTTTAAGATCTATTTAAGATAAATGAAGCTATTGTAAAAAAGACTTGGCAGGGTATAAGATGTGTGTTATTTTGTTTCACATTTGACTGCTATAGGCTTTCAAAGGCCTTCTAGGAAGGCTGACAAGAAATTCTGTTTTGGCCTCAATAGAATATTAAAGCAGTGAAAATTGCTGCACCCATGCACATAGAACCACATCACAGTGATAAAACTGCAACTGTTCTCCTCTCCCATGTTCTCAAGGCAGGGTCATGTCAGCTAGGGAGCTTGCTCTGCTTTCTCTGGAGAGCTGAAATGTGCACGAAGGTTTTCATGGCTTCATGGGCCATGTGCACCCCTGACCTCGCATTCAGATCACGTTATGGTGAGAAACATGATCTATCTGGTCATAATAACAATAGGGGAAATTTTTCGCATGGTTATAGTAAGTGAATTATTTAATAGAGATTAACACCTATAATGCACTCATGGAAATTGCAGGAGGTAGTATTTGAAAAACATAAAGCTAGAAGACACAATTTACCATCTAAATCAAAAACTGTTGTCCTGTAATCAGTAAGAAATCATGGAAAAATTGCTTAGGAAAGTGCTACAGTTGATGTAGGCTTCAGGAAGATGTATTGGAAAGCAATGTACTAAGTGGCAGTCATAAGAAGGATGCAAGCAAGAATCTAAGGTCTTTGACAACACATATCATGAAGAAGAAAGCAGTGGGCTTACAGGAGTCTCCAGCTTCCAAAAGCTGGCTCCATAAAAGCAATAGCAGCTTTCATGCAGTGTCCAAGGGCATGTTAGAATCAAGCTGAGTAGTGCTACTCTGTGGATGCAGCCAAGCTGGTGGCAGAGTCAATCAGTTATCCAGTTGAAATGTTTAATGTCACAGGCCCCACTCATTCACAGCAAGATTTTCATAACAGCACAAGATCCTGGGATCAGAAACGTGTCATATCATAAGCCAAACAGGTCTGCTGAGGTTAGGGTCCTGTCTTAAGCATTGTCTAGAAATCTTGGATAGCCAAGCAATAAGTGTAGAGAGAAGGACCCCAGTAGGATGGAGTTGTTCAACATAAAAAAGCCACACAGAATGACACAACTGAGGTTCATTAGAAGCCAGGGCATCCTCACCATTTCGATGTAAGTGTTGCTTTTCTGAAAAATGTAAGAATCATAAAGAGGAAATTATAAGGCTTTAAAATAGGAAACAATGGAGTTATGTTGTTTATATAGGACAAAGTCAACATTGCATCAAATATATAGGGAAACTGATGTAAACACTTTTCCCTGTTTCTCTGTTCCTCAAGCCCTTTGCCTTATGGAACTGGGAATGGCTTTTCTAGGTAATATTCAAATTCCACCTTTAGTGGAATTTGTACTAAGTACAATTTAGTAATCAGGAAAATCATAGAAAGCATTAAAAACCTGCATGACATCCTTGTTCCATTTAGAATCAAATGCTAAAAAATCAAATATGCTTTATTTTGGTGAATACAATTTAATTTTCTTCTTGCTTATACTATAAGAGCCACCACTAATGGGGAATCACAGTTAAGTCTCATTGATCACAGCTAATTTGCTCACCTGAGTCTATCACAGGCCAATTACTTTAAGGCAGATGTGCATTCCACAAATAACATCCTTCACCTATTGCTCTTCTGTTGTTCCGACTTCCAAAATGTGAACTGGGCATTGACTATTCAGGCCCCACTCATCTACAGCAAGGATTTTCATAACAGCACAAGATCCTGGGCTCAGAAAGTCCTAGTATATTCAAGAGGACAAACTCAAATAGTACAAGTAGTACCTTCATCCAAGGAAGCAGCTCTGAGAACAATTGCTTTCACAATGAACTAGTTAATATAGACTCCCTCATTCCATATGTTCATCATCTGTATCAATCCTCCTAAAGTCTAACATCAAATCTTTATGATAAAACTCTCACTAGGGCCACGAAGGAAAATGATCCATGAAGTAGACTGTAGCTAAGGAAAGTCACATGGTGAGAAAACAATCTCTCAGGCTTTCACAGAGAACAAATTGGTCAAGCAATGCCCATGACTCATCCACATGGCTGACACTAACAAAGAATCTACAAACTGTGGTGCAAGATTTCAGGATAAATCCTGAGGGGATTTGACTGACCTTATCAGATACAAAAGTTACATCTTTTATTATATAGGTTTTGCTTTATCTTAGTCTTAATCATCCAGCTTAAAAGTATAAAAATGAAGTACATAAAGTAAGGCCATATTAATATCTGAGCTGTAAACTAAATTTAACTAATTAACATCAAGTCAATAACTTCTGACATTGACAGTCCTATGGAAAACCCACTACTCTTATCTACTACTGAACTATATAGGAATATTTGCTGAATCCACACACCTACAATATTTAAATGACAATAGAATATCCATCTATGACAAAACTAAACAAAAAATGGGACAAAACTGAACAACCATTTTGTATATGTATATTCAACATAGTTAGGATAGATGTACAGTTACTTTCTCTTCATTCAGGGAATAGAAAGATGTGTTCTAATAGGGTTTGTGGCCAAGATATCTTATCTGCATGTTGTACAATGAATAACCACTAAGACAACAATATGCAATTATTGAAACTGTCCCACTAATTGGTTTTGAAACTGTGATTTTGCTATTTGTTTTTCAATAAAATTATTTACAAAAACCCACATTGACCCTCCATTACCAAAACATCTCAATAACTGTATGGTTCAACCCAGTAAATGAACTTCGCTATTTTTTCTTACAATTAAATCCAATACAAGCACAAATAAAATGAAGCAGTTAAAGGAATTATAAATGAAAATGTGACTCAGGAGTAGCACAATGACTAGAGGAAAGTTTGCATTTTCAACACACTGATATATGTACTTTTAAGACTCCCATTAATAAACGAGTTATACGTGGATGTTTCTCCTTTTTATTGACTCAATTAAAATTATGCAACCACGGTGTAAAGATTTATACTCAGGAAGCTTAAAGTAGGGCATTTCCTCTACTTTTTCTTTATATGAGTAGCAAATAAGGAAGACATTCTCATGAAGGAAGGGTTTTAGGAGTGATATAAACACTTTGGGAAGCTAGGAATTTCAGTACATATAGCTAGAAAATAGCAAAAAAGTCAAGTTGTTCAAAGACAATAACTCACATTAACTATTACTCCTTTTATTTCTATTTGAATAAAGAGTTTATCATATAAGATTTAAAATAGCTTATTTTGAAAATATCTTCATGTAGTAGGCTAGAATATATCCCAATAATTTTGCTAAACTTTTTTTTTTTTTTTTTTTTGGTGGAACCAGGTATTGAACTTAGGCCATTGTACTTGCCAGGAAAGCACTTATTCCACTGAGCCATCTCCCCAGCCCTAAACTTGTTTTTAATTCTTGAATTTCTTAATGTATTTTTTTCTTCCTCTCAAATAACCTCATTTCTATATATATATCATAATTTATATCCCCCATTAATAGAAATAAAATTCTATAGGTGCAATTTTGTTTTCTTTATACTTTGGGGACTAACTTTAACTAATTAACATTTTAATAACATTCCAACATTTGTTCCTGCAGAATTAAAGGACTTGCTCAAGATAGATTAAGATATACTTCCAACCATCTGGAATTCAAACAGCTTTGATTTTAAATAAGTACTGTGTTCCTATATGCTTGTGGACATTTCAGAGTGATTACAGGGCATAAGGGAAACTATGGGAAGAATGGCACTTATTTAATTTTATTGCTGCCCAGACTCAAAAGATTCTGAATTGCTTCCCTAAGTGAGATTTAAATATTGGTGAGTATCCTGGCTGAACAGCACTTCAGGTAACACTGTGAAATCTCACTAATTCAGAATGATTGGAGGGAACTCTTTTGTATATGTAGCGGTTGATCAATTATGTCAACTTTAGAAGCTAAACTCTTAACTAAACTGCCTCAGCAATTCCACACCCTTAGGGCATGAAGACCTCAACCTAAAATGACTCATCTCTTAAAGGAAAATGGGAAGAATGGAGGGTTTCACTCTTCATTGGGGGAGCTGCAGTCTTGGCTGTCACCTCTGACATTGTCTCCTGGCTGTAGTATAGACTCTTGGCTTCAGTCTTGGATCCTTCAGGCTTCGGGTGTAGACTCAGCAGACTTCCATGCAGACCCATCGGTCTTGTGATACGGACCTGCATAGAACACTGAAGTAACCTTCAGACCTTGAACTGAATCCTTCAGTTTCTAGTGCGCAGATGCCCTCTGCACACTTCCTTATCTGACTCTGTGGCTGACCATCTAAATCAATCTTGTAATTTCTTATACATTTGTATATCTTATGTTACATCTGTAACTAGTAAAAACCTGACTGATACAGTATAGAAAAGCTTTGGAATAATAAGGTTGTCAAGAACAGATTAGAAGACTCAGAGCCATCTACAAAAACATTCAGCCATCTTATCTTTGACAAAGGGGCTACACAAGCTCACTGGAAGAAAGATAGCCTCTTTAACAAATGGTGCTGGAAAACATGGCTTTCTACATGCCGAAAACTAAAACTTGACCCAGCTCTATCACCATGCACTAAGTTAAAGTCAAAGTGGTCTAAAGATCTAAATGTTAAAACAGAAACACTCAATCTCCTGGAAAAGAAAGTAGGAGGAACTCTTGAAGACATAGGGGGAGGTAAAGAGTTCATGAACAAACATACATTCGCACGGGAAGCTCTTGAAAGAATCAACAAATGGGATCAACTCTTCTTAAAGAGCTTCTGCATTTCAAAAGAACAAACACTTCTGTTACCTTTAAATGTACAAGTTACAACTCGAAGTTGCAGCACTCTTGCTGAGACACCACAAAACTCTTTTAGTGAGTGACTAAGCACTTGTTCTGCATAAAGGACACACTCAGGACAAAAGCTTAGTAGACACCTACTTCCTGGGAACGAGAATGGAAGACAGTCTGGCTGACACTAGAACAGAGGCAGAAATGTTTGGCTGATGCTTGGCCATTCCACTCTACAGTTTAAATAAATATGCCACACAAGTGCATCTGAAAGAAGCCAAATAAGGCTGCCAAGATGATTCCTTATTATAAAAAGAGCAGACTAGCTAAAATAATCTTGTGTGAAGGCTGCGGTCATAAGAGGAATAAAAAGAGCAGGCAAATGATTCAAGAGAGTTGATGGAAGGCTGGCACATTTGAGTGATGTGGTAATCTGTAACACCCTAAGCTTCAGCGCTCCCCACTTGGCCTGGTGCCATGAAAACACCAGAGTTGGCAAAAGATTCTCACTAGCAGATTCATGGCCAGCCAAGAATTGATTCTTGTAGAGCTGAGCTATTGAGTATACCCCTCCCCCTGTTCCTCCTTCACAATCATTTTGTTATAGTATTTTTAGAAGATTACCTCTGGCACAACTCTAAGATATATTAACTTTTTTTTTTCTTCCATAACTTCTTCATTTTCTTTTCCTTGGTAATACTAGGATGTGAACTTAGTTATAGCCTTATGAGTGTAGGCAGATGTTCTATCCTTGAGCTACATTTCCAGCTAACCTCTCCCCATTTATTTTTTATTTTGAGTCAGAGACTTGGTAAGTTGTCCAGGCTAGTATGAGTTTGTGGTACTATTGACTCTACCTCCTGGATAGCTGGGATTACAACAATGTGGGAAGGCCAATAATATCTCATTTTTTTTTTACTTTCTTTTTCTCCTTTTAACCTCCTTGCTTTCTTTATTTCATCTACACCATATTTGTCAAGATACCCATTTGTAAGTGTAATACTAATACACTGATGTATTTATATTATCTTTCAAGTGCCTATTTCTCCCTTATTCAATCTTCTCAACAATTTGACAACTATGATTTTCTAACATTTTACAAAAGAAATGATGATGTCCAACAATATAAGCAGTTTATTAACAATTACAAGGACATTTCATGGTTCTATTTAATTAGATCTAGATAAAGTTAGTTTTCAATGTGGAGGGTTTAAGAGAGGAAAAAAGAAGGGGAGCATCCATGAATATGTGAGGCTCTTCTGCAACAGTTTTGTAAGGGATTGTGGAGTTTTATCCCTAATTAAGCAAGATCTTCTGTAATAAAAGTGTTGATTTGCTACAAGTTTTTAATCAGAAAGAACACCAGTACTCGGGAAGTACGTAACACTAGCTTCAATGTTACATACACTCATCTTTCTAGAAAACAAAACCATGTAGTAGTCTGCAAAAGTTAAGCCAAACTAGAAGTTAGAAAGACCTCAAAAGACCTCAGTCTCTGTCTTGATAAAATTATTTAAAAATTTAGCAGAGAATGTCCTCAAAATTAAAAGACAGAAATAACAACTGTTGAATAAGACAAAGGTAGAATGGTGGATGAATTATACAGGAAGAGCCCTGAGCATTCCCTATCATGGAGTACCTGTACGTGGCAGCCATTGTATCTCTGCTGACTTAGGAACTTGCTGCGACTCAGTATCATTATATGGGCTCTATAGTGGGCCATGCAATCGCTTTCAACAATCCCCAACTCTGCTATTTATGGAAACAATATCAAGTAAGTATTAATGTATTTCACTAAAACTTTATTATCAATAAAATAAACAAAACCAATGCATCAAGCCAGATACAGCCTGTAGGCAGTAGTTTTCCTACTTTTTCTATGGCTCCATGGCATAAAGGAATTTGAGATGAAGACAGAAATGGATGGCAGGGGAAATAAGCTAGAATATACCCAAACTGCTTTAGCAGTTCTTTCATTCTTGAGATGATCATCAAGTTATAGGATTCTTTATTTAATCCTGGTACTTTCTACTTGAAGCCAATTTCTAAAATATGCTCCAGGTTAATCTAAGCTAGACATTGCTTCCCTTCCCATCATATTCAAAAGGATCAAAGAAAAGCGGTCATGAACCAAAAGACAACAGAGGCTGTGAAGTAGGCAATTTTCCTTTAGAACCATATGTGTACACTCTGATGTGGCAGGGTAATTTGAACAGTTCACTTATTCTGGAATCAGATTGACAAAGTGTAACCACTGCCACTCTGTATTACCATTACCAAGGTCAGCACAAATGGAGAAAATACTCAACTATACAACTCCATTAATACTAAAAAGCTTATCTTGTTTCCTATTTGAATATTTCTACCTCCCAAGAATTCATATTAGACATCACTTTCTCTATATTACTTCAATTCTAAAATCTTTTTGCTTACTTTTTTCCTAAGTGGATATTCCCTTTATGTTCTATCAGTACTTTTCTAAAACATGCTATCTGTATTTATATATTCAGGCGGATGTTTCAATTGTATTATATCTATAAGCAGCATCTCCCAATTTTGTTCTGGAACTAGATGAGGATACAGATGATGACTTTTTCTTACCTTCTCTGCCCCTCCTTCTGAATTAGGGATGAAAATAAATTATGTGTTACAGGAAGCATGTGTATCTTATTTAAAGGAAAACAGTCGTCTGCATCCAGTTGTTATTTTCCACTGGGTATGATGGAGCTTGGGCTACTGGAGCTCATCTGACTGCATGCTAATTTTTCTGCTAATTGTTCCTCACTCTATGTAGAGGTTCAGCAATTGCCTCAGCAGTTACCATTGCTGAAATTGCAGATTTAGTCCATAAATGGATATGAAGCACAATGGAGAAGATGGAGTGAGAAAATGTTCTATTCACCTCCCTATTTCTCATTCTCAATATGGCTAGATAAAATCCTCTACAAACCTGGACTTTACTCATTTTTGATGATACAATTCTGCTAAGCATCCAATGGTCTAGACAAGAGTCAATTTCCTTGCAGTTCCTAAGTTCACTTGGAGATGCAAATGCAGGATTTAATTAACTTCATGTTATGGTTCACATCTAAAATTCCACCCCTACAAAGTCTCCTATTTCATAGGTGGGGCTTTTGGAAGGTCACTGGATCATGTGGGTTCTGTAATTATCATCAGATGAATCCATAGATGAGTTTATTACCGAGTGTGCTGCTATTAGAATGTGAGCCCCTAGATGGAAGAGGTGGGTCACTAGAAACATGACTCAGAAGAGGATGTTTTTGTTTGCAGCTCCTTTCTCCACCTCTGTGTCTTGCCTATTATGGGTTGAGCAGCTTTCCTCCCTTATAGTCTTCTATGATACCTTGTCTATCTTGGAACCAGTCAGCCATATGTAGACTGAGCCCTCTAAAAACATGAGCCAAATAAACTTCTTTTGCTTTAAGTTGTGGGTGTTATATATATTATCCCTGAAATGGAAATCTGGCTGATACAAATGATGACTGACCGAGACATGGATCTTGTATAGAATCCGCAGATTACACATGGTCCATGCACTGACATTTTTAAGTTTCATTAAACAGTATATGGACTCTCCTTAGCCTCTTAACCATGCCCTCTCCCCAGCTAAGTTTTGTTGAATAAGCTCAGTGAAGAAATTTTACCAACTTGCAGTTTATGATGGAAATGCTCAGTCCAATGTCCAACTTAATAGCCTTAAGAAATTTTAATAATAAGTATCTATTCTTATTGGTTTCTCAATATTTCAGAACTTAAGTCTCCAATATTTTATTTTCTTTGCTCAACATTATGAAAGATGCTGGAGTAGATTTCATGGCTACTCTTATTTAAACAGTAAGTTCAAAGCCAAAGAAATAAAATGCAGAACTTGTTATTTAGCTGCCTGACAAGCATGAGGTCCTAAGTTTCATTCTTGGTACTGCTGTAAAAAAAGGAAACAAAATGAATTGTCAGAATCATAGAGCAATTTAACAGTGAAAATTAGTCCCTGCTACCTTCCTAAAGCCAAGGCATTCTAAGTCCACGTCACACTCCCCCATGACTGAGCTGTGATCTTAATCTTATGTGACATTAATAGTCACATTGTTTATCTTTCCAACTACATTTCAGTGCATTTTGCTTATCTTTATCACCTAAATACCAAAATACTATTTTTCTTGACAGAGGCAAAACCATACCTCCTAAACTTATTTGCTAGTACAATTTAAATACAGAGCAGGAAAGAGAAAGAAACTTTCTCTATAAGAATATAATTATCTACTTCCATTTTAGAAGACTAAGTTTATTATAGATTCTATATGCTTGAGATATTTCAAGATTAAAACATCTTCCCTGGAAGGAAGGGGAAATATGTGTGAAGGTATTCCACTCAAGTATGGATGCAAAATGTATCTGTAGAAAAGAAGCAAGTAGGAAAGTTGCAATTTTTTTTTGCCAAATTTTGGACATGGTAATCATCTCAACTCTGAAAATAAATGCAGACTTGGGAGTGTATCTCAAGACATCAAATTCTGACGGAGAGAGATGTCAAACATTTTGAAATAGATAGAAAACAATGAATGTCATCTGCTGACTTTGGCAGGAATCTAACTATTAGGCAATAGAGTCTTTCACAATAAGAAGTGCCATCTTTGAGCTCTATGGTCAATGGTAATAATAGCTAAGAATAGGAATCAGAAGAATGACTAAGGGTACTGGTGTCTCCTAATATGGCATTTCACAAAGTGTAGCTCAAATAACAAATCCTAAGGAATAATCATTATTAAAAAGGTTCACAGTCAGCTAATTGGGAAATAGTAGAGAGAGCCATAACTTCATTAAGATTCAAAATGCAAACTAAATAATTAAATGCCCTGCAGAAAAATGTAAGAATCAAAACATGTTTAGTCGTTTTAATTATAAAATACGGTAAATGCATGAAAAACTATATACAAGGTGTAATCTAAAATATGATTTATATTTTGAAAATTATTACAGTAAAAAGCACACCTAGTCCTTGTTCCCTCTCTAAATACTTCTTCCTGGGAGCACACTTATCATTCTTGCCATTTTCTGAAGCAGCTTGGAAAGTCAACACTTTCCTGGCTGTCTTGATGTCTTGAATTGTTTCAAAACTTTTACATTTCCTACTCATGTTTTACTTTGAGGAAGTCAATAGTCACAAGGTGCCAGTTCTTGGAAATGGGTGGATGAAAACACACTATGATGAGTTTACTAGCCAATGACTGCATTGGACAATACTCACCAATGTCTAGCTGCACTGCATGTTTGAACACACCATGTGAAAAACAAGAAATAAGACTTTGAACTGTTATGGAAAGTGGAAAAGACCACAGGATAAGTGTATCTGAAGTTAGGAGAGTATTTTGACAAGGGTTATGGCTGTGTCTTTTACTATAATTTTTTTATTTTAAAAATACTATTTTTCAATGAGCTCTTGTACTAAAATAATAAAGCAATTATCTTTGCACCTACTACTGCTCATATTAAGTACAGACTTACACTGTGCTTTTTTGTTTAATGTGTTTTTGTTTTTAGGATAAAGGAGTGTTCCTGGTTCAGTTGAAACCTCAAATTATTATTATCAGCCCTCTGTAGAGGTTGATGTTGATTTCTTTGTTCACGGTTTAACTTTAATTAATCGAGCATTTCCCAAGCATGTTTACTCACGGGGCCTTCTTTTCATGTAATATCTATTAACAGACCATGGAAATTCTGAAGTATGTAATTTTGGAACACTGATTTGAGACTCTCATCTGCCTTTATGCAACAAGCTGGCAAGTTTGCTTCATGTAGAAAAATGGGTCAAGAAAGAAAGAAGTGAATTTGGAGGCACAGTGAGCAATCACTTCCGGAAAAACAGAAGGGGCATCATGGAACTCAGGACTGACACCCAAGCCAATAGGCAAATATTTTCTTCCCTTGGGAGATTAGGTAAAGGCAAGTTCCAAGAAAGTTTATCTTGGAATAGATGAGATATTTTACAGGCAGAGGCAAGGACCAGGTTTGATCCCTGGCATGCAGTGTCGGACCCACCTCCAGAGCACGATGAGTCAGCAATTGAGACTGGCCATGACGGCTCACACCTGCAGCCCCAACGCTTGAGAGACTGAAAACAGGGAGATCACTAGAAACCCAATCTGTGTTATGAGACTCTATAGACTTTGTACTAAATACAAATAAATAAAAATAAAAATAAATAAATAACTAAGAGATATTCTAAAGTTCTCAGTAAGAAAATATAGAAGTGTGTCTGGAATAAAAGAAACAAACATCACAGATATCAAACATCTGAAACTAATAGCAATCCAAGTAGATGTCCAAACTCTAGGGTAAACGTTTCAAAAAGTACAATCAGGTGAACATTCTATCCAGAGAGGTTTCCTGAAGACAACTCCGTTCTATTGCAATCTACCACTGTGCCCTATGGCAGCATTTTCCCATCCCTTTCTGGGTCCTCCAAAAGATAAGCATTCCTCCCATTTCTTCCAACGGGTCCCAACCGTTTTAGTTGAAGTTACTAGTTTACTTGTCCATTTCATTCTTTCCATATACAAAAGGGCATGGCCATACTTATCTAAATCAGTTCAATTTGTTTGAAATGAACTGAAGGATAAGGAAGACTTATAATAGATACTGTCTGACTAAGGAGCAAAACTAAACCATATTTATAGTAGCTCTCACCAAGATATGGTACATTCTGGAGTTGGTGAAATCCTCCAAATCCCATTGACAGTGTGTATTATGATTTTAGAACTAAAATATTTAACTAGCTGTTAGAAGGGTGGTTAGAGAAAGCTCATGTGCACAGGATTCGGAAGCCTATATTCACATTCGGGGAGAAGGGGTGGAGATAAGGTCTTTCATTTTTTCTTTTATTTATTAGGTCATTCTTAACTTTTTTTTAAATTTTATTTTAAAGAGCAAAAATAAAGACAGAAACAGAGTAACAAGCATTAGTACAAATGGTACAGAATTGCAAATCAATAATAAAAATTTGGGCTGGAAGGTATCTCAGTAGAATAAGTGCTTGCCTCTCAAGCACAGGGTCCTAAATTCAAGCCCCAGTACCACAAAAAAATAATAATAATTTAACAACAGTTATTGTATTACATATTTTCATCATCAAATCTGTTGAGATAAATAGATATAAGTATGCATAATTGGTCAAAAAATTAAACATTATTGTTTACTATCAACAAACCTTAATTTTTTCTTGTCCTTTTCTATGTTTTTAAGATTTATTTTAAAGAGATATGCTAATTGGTAAGACATTAGAAATGGTAAACATTTAGAAGAGCAAGACGAGAGGTAGTCAACCATGATTTTTGTATTGCACATTTCTGGCTTTGTTGAGGTTTCTAGATAACGGCATTTAGAGTTATCTATATGTGCATTATAGATAACAGCATATAGAGTGAATCAAGATGAAATTTCTAAACATTAATGCTACTTTGAAAAAAATAATGGAAATGAATACTATAATCATCTCAGCTGTCCTGAATATGTACTTGCACAATGGCTGTCATAAAGAGATCAACTAATAGCCAATACTGGGGAGGCTGTGGGGGAAAAGAAACCATTCTCCACTGTTGGAGGGAGATAGGATCTTTCTATATAGTTCAGGTTCCCCTGGAACTCGCTATGTAGCCCAGGTTGGCCTTGAACTCACAGTGTTTTCCTGCCTCAGCCTGAGTGCTTGCATCACAGGAGTGAGCCACACACCCAGCTTGGAAGCGTACATACTTGTCCTTGGTTTCTCTCTTCTCAGTGCTACTGGGATTCCACAGACTGAGTAGCTTTCCCTGCTAACCCTTCCACCATACTGTCCCTGCCTTATAGTCAGCCAATGATGGGTTGCACCCACTAGAAACTGTGACCAAAATAAATTTTCCTTTAAGTTTTGAGACTCTGATATTTTGTCTTGGTTACTGGAAGGTGACTAATCCACTAAAGGAAATTTGCAGTAGCTTTAGTGATGGCCTATACTGTAGGGTCCAGGTGTTTCTTGAAATTTTATTAAAACTGAATCATCATAGTTCTTAACCCCTACTGATTATCAGGAGTGGTTAGCTGCTTCAAGTACTTTGTGTTAAACCTTTGGATTATTCTAACTTGCCCTGTATCGCTACATTTATTGCCCCTGTGAAGATGCAATGTGGTAGAAAGAGCACCCATTTAGCAGTTCATAAGTCTGTGTTTTACTACTTAAGAGCTACTTGACTTTAGGAAAGGCAGTTACCTTCCCTGAATAAGCATGATGACATCCTCCCACATGCCTAGTGCAGGACTAAAAGAACTAATAATGCTCATGGTATGCATGTGCTTTATTATTAGCAGGTGGTAAATCCACAAAGTTAGAGCTATTTTTATTAAAGTTCTTATTATAAATAACTTAAAAACAAAAAGTATGTTTATTGAGGATAGCAAGGCATGGTTGTTTTTTAATGTGGGTGGTCCCATAGAAATCTGCTTGAAGTTTTCCCAGACAGAACAGACTGACTAGAAAAAAAAAATAGAAAAAAAAGAAAAAGATAAACTGAGATCTTGTGACATAAAGGTGATAGAGAACTGTTTAATTAATGTTTAACTGTCATTTCACCAGCCCGGAATAGAAGACCTCTAGATCTCACACACTTTTCAGTGTTTCCCTTTGCACCAAACCTTTCCCCTTTCTGAAAATATAGAAGAGATTGCAAATCATGTGGCTATGTCACTGAATCATGCCACATCTTTGTGTTCATGTACAATATCATGCAAAGTGTGTGCAGATGCCGATTCCACTGGTTTGTGGAAAAAATGGCTTAGAACATTCCATCTTCCATCATGAAGAATGAGGGAGGCAGGGGTAAGGGTCCCTGGGTTACTGATAAGCTACATGATGGGCTAGCTATGGTGTCTCAGGTAGCCTAGAAGTGGCTCTGGGATTGGAGCTTTTACATGCACACAAACTGTCCTAAGAGTCTGCATAGTCAGTTTGAATGTTTACTTGTGTTTCTCCCTTCTCTATTCTAGCCTCTGTCTGAGTTTTTCCACTTCACATGGCACTGTCAGAGTCCTGCTTTTCTAGGAACACCTCAGTGCCTCTCAGACTGCAAGCCTTTATAGACTGAACTTACACTAGCAAGCACAATAACTGCTTAATACCTGTCTTGCCCTGGGATTGCATGACCATTTTACTCACGTTTCCCCCAATATGATTGTAAGCTCCTTTGAAGAAGAAACTGTGTCTTCTGAATTTATTTAGCTACTATAATACAAATGAACATAAGAAAAGTAATTAATAAATGCCTGAAAAAAGAAATGTTTTTGATATCTAAGCCAAAAATATACCCAAAACATTCTCCAAGGATATAAAGAATTTTAGAAAACTCCAAGTTGAAATATATTCACCTTTACAAATGCAGTTAGAAAAGGTCCCCAGTGCAGGGCCCTGAGAGCTTCCCAAGGTATCTGTCATGTGAGTTTGAAATGCAGCATTGTCATTATTCAGATGGAAAATAGAATCACTTATGAGATCATGGCTCATTGTCAATTCTCTATATATTTGCATTTATTGTGACAGATGCTGTCGAATCTCATCCTTGCTCTATTATTCTACAGAAATAGATTGGCCCTCTTATGCTATACAATAATAATTAGGATAATATCACCGATTAACTCTCCATGCGCCTTCCTATCTGGAAGGCTCAGAGAAAGCTTTGATGATTACAAGCCTAAACTCTATCCATTTCAACCGGACCCTCACTTTCTCCAAAAATTTCATTTTTGACTGAAATATTTCATAGGCTATTCACATCCCAAAGGGGATTTTTTTTTTCAAAGTTTGAGATAATAGGTTTCAGCCACCTTGACTTAGAGCAGAATGAATAAATGCATTTTCTCCACAGAAAATTCATAATGCCTTAAGCTGAGTTTGGGCCTATGACATATTCCTAACCACCTACTGACTTGCTTTCTCTTCATTTTTGAGGTTAAATGGGAAGCCTGAAGCCTATAGTAGAATTCTACCACATGTGCTGGTGGAAAATTTTTAAAAAAAGAAAGAAAAAGAAATACAGCTTTATAGTTATCAGAAAACACAGGAAAAAGAGTAAAGTTTTCTACGAATTTATGGCCATATTTTTCAGACAAGCCTTCTATTGTTTGCCTACAGTCTACATTCCTCTCTATCATGGATTATTTTATACTTTTTAAAAGTATTGCTTGTTTATTTTTCCAGGAGTATGTCTATTTTTAGGTGTAAAGGAGGGACCTAATAGGTTAGATGAGAAGCTATAATTTTTGAGCAATATTCCATGTAAGACAATTGAGTATGATTCAACATTAATTAGCCATTTATAAACAGAAAATAAGTCCAGGTTGGGTAGGACAGCATCGAAAGATGTGACCTTATCACAAAAGAAGATACAGTTAAAGTTCTTTAGATTTAAATTATACCAGGCTCACCCCTGAGACCGATGTCATAGGACAAACAATTAATAAGCTGTAAACTAACAAGCAAGATTAGAGGATATTTTGATCTGTGGCAGGAGATCTTGCAGTAGAAACAAGATCATCTGCCAAGCCTAACATTACATGCAGAACTCACAGCTTTTCAGCCTCTGTCCTGTTAATGTCTTGAGGCATAAGTGTATTCTTAACAACACGGGTGAAGACTGAACTCTTGGCACTAGGGAGAATGCAGCCAGGCTGCACAAGTGGGAAGCAAGTGACTGAAGAACCCACTGCTGGGCCCATAGCTTGCTGGTCCTAGGAGCATCAGGTTTGGTCTCTGAGAGGTAGCAAGACAACTACTAAAGCCATATAGCCTTTAGTCCTCCATCCTGAACCTCAGTCTGACTGTCCTCAAGACACAGGTCCCACTTAGGTGGCTCAGGTATTGGGTGGGCTCAGCCTGCGCAGAGGATATCAGGAGTGTTAGGCAACAGGAATGAAACCAAGCTTGACAGTGAGCAAGCTTCTGAATTCTGTGAACCTTTGTAAACTGAGGTCTATAAAGTTGATTTATAATCTGGAGGCAATTATTTTTTAATATTTTATTAGTTTTACAAAAGGAACACATTCCCATGGTTTAAAAATACAACCCATACTAAGCTCTTAATGGAAAAAACCAAAACAATCCAGTGATGCTTTTCGGTTAGTGCATGGTGCTCAAGGAGAAGAACTGAAGTTTTGTTTCCTGATGTCTGTCTACCAGGAATCCTGCTTTCTAGAATCAAGTACTACAAATTCTTTCTTACTTTTATTTTATAGTCTCTATGTAAGTATATTTTATATCTATTTCATTATACATTTTTATTTTCTCCTACACAGTCTCAATATTAGCCTTAGACTTCTGTATCTTTGTTTATAATTGTTGATATTACCTATGGCTACCCTTTTATGAGGAATGTTTAGATTTTGATAACCTTTTCCTCTCTTTATGTATATCTCTTTCTTATTACCTCTACTTGATGCAGTTATAGCACAAAATTGAATTTTATAGAACACATATATTAGTCTTCTGTTTTCCATAATGCCTACATTTAGCCTAGTTTGTGTCTTTTAGACTTATGGTTGCTGTTAGTTGTTATCTTAGGTTTTTGAATCTTTATTCAAAAGTCAGATCATTTCTGACTATTTATGCTCAAAAAAAGATACAAGAGCTGATGGGAACTCCTGAGCACACAGCTTGGGCTTGCTAAACGAGAGGGCTGTGAACTGTGCTTTCCAGTGGAAGCTGAAATAAAGATTTGTGGGTATGCCTGGCCCACTGTGACCACGTATCTGTTCTGTTTGTTTGTGAATATTTGCTCACCTGCTCGTTTTATAGAAGAAGTGGGGTTCTTTACTCTAACCCTTTTGAGTCCTAAAATCTTTGAGACACTCACTTTCCATCCTTATGTTCTCCTGTACTTGATGTCTCAATGTCTGCAAAGATCTACCTGGTTTAATTTTTTTCAGAGAGTATGCATATTCAGCTTGTTTCTCTGCCAGTTAGGTGGGAAGGTAATAATAGACAAATGATAGTCTCTAAGAATAGGAAAATAGTGTTAGGATTTTACTTGTATCACATAAAAACATTTAGTCAGTTTCTGGAATCCAAACATCCTTAGTGTCCCCTAACTCTGGTCCAATCCGGGATTTGGAAGACAATATCCCCACTAATTCATTAGCACTTCTAATTCTTCTGTACTTCTCAGGAAGCAAGCAGATTTTTTTCCTTTCAGATAGACCAAGTCAGTTACAACTCCATCATTCACACATTCCAGTTCTTTTCTGAACTCTTCTTGCCTCCTGTCTTCCTTCTGTGATTGAGACCAACTCACAGTGTTCTTTTTGTTTTTAATAATTTATCAGCCTTCTACTTGCTTTCAATATAGCTGTGCACTGTGCCTTAAAAGCAACATGGCCTCCAGCCCTGAAAGAAACCTTTCAGCACTGGAAGTAGAGTCAATTTTCTGAGTTTTTTATGCCAGGCACCCTTACCTTGTTGCGACATTGCAATATACTTTCAAGATAAAAAGGGTATGAAAAGATACCACATATTTCACTTTCCAGAATCCATGGCAGTGCACAGCATAGACTGGACAAATCTAATTTTGGCCAGAAGAGTACAGCAAACTAAGGTGCACACAGAGAAGTTCATACACAACTAGAGAGGAAGTTGTTGTCTGGCAGGAAGAAAGCTTGCCCTGATCTTCATAATTTCCCCCACAGAGTAGCTAAAGGAGGTGATCAAATTCTTAAGTCAACTGTTATTTCACTAGAAGCAGCTCCTCACTTGCCTTGACCAACTAGTGCTGTAAAGCTCATCAGAATTCCCCTCACGCTGCAGCTATTTCTCAATCTTAGTTTGCGTATCTAGAATAGTAGATAATGAAATTATACTTTCAGGACTTAATATATTTCATTTTTGATTGCAAGAGAAATTGTAGAGGTTTACTTATGCTCAGAACTATGCCTGAGCTCTTCTAGGAAGATAGAATTTGATACCACACCGATTTATTTACTTTCTTTTCAACTAGATTTCCAGAATAGCAATTTTTGTATTTATTTATAATGTTTATCATTGCCTTAATGCTAATTTAATCTCTTTGAAAAAAAATCTTCAGGCTGGTAATAAATGATACACTGGGAAACAGGGAATTGATAATACTTACTGATTTGAAACTCTGTCTGAAATTCCAGTCTAAATTTACACTTAGGAATTATTTATATCCTCTTATGTCATATCAATTTAAATAATATCCCACTTGCTGGGGCATAAAGAATAATGCTAATATTAAAATCTCTATTTAATATTTGCTAATTGCACATGAAAGGCTTATATCAGCTGCATTTAGGGTGTTTCTTATTTAATTTTACTGTATTAGAAAATCTATGAGGTTAAGCATCCTGAAATTATTGCTTTTAAATATCAAGCAATAAGTATATTGTCTATGATGCATCATATATCATGTGGCCTTGGATAAGCTTTCTCCTTGTCACAAATGGGAAAGGAAGCACTAGGAATTTTGGTCTAATCTAGTTGAAAAGAGTCATTGTATTTTTAAAGAAATATCAAATTTGCCTTTAATAAACTATTTCCTTCATAAAATGCATTTAATGCTGTTGACAGGGCTGTAAACTTTATAAAATCACAACCCCAGAAAGAGAATGAGCCTTCCTACTACTAAGGTGCCTCCTATCCTTAAAAGATATCTATAGAACATCAGTGCTCTACCCCAACCTTTAACTTTGGTCTTCCTCCTTCATATTTCTTCACAAGCTTTAATCAAATATGACTCCAAATTTTGGCACAGTGCAGAGCGTAGCAAAAGGTTTGAGTTTTAGGCTAAGACATATCTGCATGTACTGCAAGTTCTGTGGTTTTGGTCATATTGAATTGCTTATCTGCTCTTTGATAGTTTAATTATCTGTGAAAAGGTAAAAGTTTATAACAGAAGAAAAAGATCCTGTTACTGTTTCTCTTCTAGGTAAAATCTTCTGTTAAAGTTTTCTATCACAACAAATTAATTGAAATGCATCAGACTTATGGAGATGATATATTTATGGCCCACAATGTGATGATGACCTAACAAGTGTATATTTATCTCTAAATTCAACAAGTTGAATACATTAAATGCATATATCTTATGCATCCATCACATCTTTAAAAAGTAGTTCTAAATAATTTACAGCCCATACCAGGGGTAATGAATGAGTGCACAATGGAGTTCACAGGGCTTAGCAGTCAACATCACAAATTTCCACAATAAAATAATTTCGATTGCACTAGCTCTTTACCACATGTTTATGTAGGAACCATCTGATGCCCAAAAGATTTCCCCTCTTGAAGTGGTATCATTAAACATAAATAGGTAGACACCATGGCATAAGCAATCCTATACCTTCCTTCCCTACTTTTGTCTTTGCTCCATCAACACCTCTCCACATAAAAATTGTTCCATACACATTTTTTTTCTAACTAGACATTCCCCAAAATGGGAGAAACACTCAGGTATCTCTGAAGTCTCTTGAATCCTATTTAAGACACTCACAGGACAGGCTATTTTTCCTATTAAGCTTGCCCCTCCAGTATCAGTGACATCAAAATCAGATAGTCATTTACTCCACTGAGAGAAGCAAGTCATTCCCACAAATAGCAATACTTCCTGAAATATCATCCATAGCTAAAAATTTATACAGTAGAATTCAAGTGGTGGGGAGACAGTATTTGTTGGCACTATTAAGAAAAAAATCAGGAGATGGTGTGTTTTGGTCAGTATCTAGAAGAAGTGATGTTCTTTTGGGAAAAGTGGAGCAAGTCAAAAACATAGCATTGGAGAGGGGTGGTGAGTTTCTGCAGAGCAGAAGACAACCTTGTGGGATAGTATAAAGCAAAGTTGGACATGGAGAAAAAAAGACTGTGCTGGTTACAATGATGGTAGGTCTGATAACGGTGGTGAAGAGGACGCTGCTAATGCTGATAGATACAGCAATGATATCGATGAAGACGATGATCAGCATAATCATGGGATGAAGCATAGTATTAATTTATTCGCTTCTACTATTGGTTAAATCCAAAATTTCCAACATGGCATTCAGTTAATCTTGAATGCGCCACACTTCCTTTCTTGTTCCCTTTAATACTTATCTCCATACTCAACAGCCTAATCACTGAGTAATAGCGAAGTGAGAATAGATATGGGTCTCCTCTTGATATTCTTCCATGATACAACTCACCCACTCACCCTTATGAAAATGAGCAGAAAATTTAATCTAGAGACACAGTTCAGAGGAGAACATACGTCTTAGTTACTGTTCTTGTGGCTAAGACCCAATGTCCTAACAGTAATAGCAAAATGTAGAGTTTTCAATGATACGAGCAGTTCACTGCGGCATGTACGCCATAATAGCCTCACCCCCACCCTACATCTACAACTTAAAACATAAATAATTTATCTTTGGCTCACAGTCCACAGTTGGCTGGCCAAGGTAGAGGGGCATTGCAGAGGGTTATGGCAAAGGAGAAACAACTCATGGCATGGTAGCAGGAAGCAGAGCATAATAAAGGGATGAGGGAAAGGAGGTATCTCCACAGCAGCCCAATGCCCCACCTCCTCCCCCAGGCTTCACTTCCTAATTACACTTAGCTATAAATTCATCAGCGGAGTAATCTACTGGTGAGTATCACATCCCCATGGTCTAATCACACCCCAAAGTACCACCTGTAAGAGCCTGAGTCTTTGGAGGGACAACCCCATTAAAAAAAAATAATAATAACAATACATATGCCTCTCCTTATGAAAACACTTTTATCTTTGGCATTAATTTTGATACTGATGAAATCTTCATTATATTTTATTGTGATAAAACAGTTAAATCTATGACTTTTTTCATCACTTTCCCAGTTAATTACATGGCCTTCACATTTCATGTTTTGTTGTATTTTGGGCATTTCCAATATTGTATTCTCCAAATGATGCCCTCTTGTTATCAAAATGTGTGAACAGTTGTGCTAAGTGTCTTCTCAGAACCCAGCTGGCACAGCATTGTCACAGCCTTCTGCTGCAGCTCCCTCTGTGCTATGTTGTCTAATATTAAAGGATTTCTGTCCCACAAAACTATCAGCTTTCAAAGAAAGATAACACACTGAGTCTTACACATCTATTTCTTTTTTTGGAAGAAGACCTAAGAGAAGGAGATTCGACATGGAGCCATGTGAGTATGGGATTTATAATCCCATGGAATCATGTGAATATGGGATTTATAATCCCATAAATATCTGAAGAAAGAATATTCTACAGGCAAAAGCACAGTCACTACTAAGAACTGATAGCAAACAAGCTCTCAGATCCCATAGTACAGGAATTTGTCATCCACTGGAATACTGCATCATATTTGGATCTCCACCACTCAACTTAATTAAGTGTTCTAAGGTATCATCCTTGAAACATTCCTTACAGGTAAAACTTGTTTATATTGTGTAAGGTAATCTGTAAGTTTAAAGAATATGTTGAATAAATATTTCTGATTTGTGAAACTAAGCACAAATTCTGCTTCAATATGTGGCTAATAAAAGGAAGCTTAAGAAAGTATGTATGGACATATCTATAATTAATAATTTTTAAATAACAATTTGGAAGGTTGTAGCTGACTGATGAACAATAACTTCAGCAAAATAAATGCTGCTATTGATCAACCAAGAAATCAATAGCTGCTTAATAAATTAAAAGAAAATACAAACATATCAGGCTTATTTAATTAGATTATATGTTACTTTAAAATAGCTTATAAAATATATTTTCTAAGGAATGAAAAAACACTGAATATGTAACTAGAAGTTTTTATAGGTGCAAACATTGTAGAGAAGCAGAAAGAAAGAAAGAAAGAAAGAAAGAAAGAAAGAAAGAAAGAAAGAAAGAAAGAAAGAAAGAAAAAAAGAGAAAGGAAGGAAGGAAGGAAGGAAGGAAGGAAGAAAGAAAGAAAGAAAGAAAGAAAGAAAGAAAGAAAGAAAGAAAGAAAGAAAGAAAGAAAGAAAGAAAAAAGAGAGATGAAAGGAGAGAGAAACAAAACTGTTTCTCAGCTCAGTGTGTGCAGACTCAATGATGAAGGTGGAAAAGCACCACACAGCTTCCCTACTACTAAAAATGTAGGCGATGCACCCACGCTGTTGTGGTGCAGCATTACAAAATGCCCTGAATTATATATCTGCACATGTACACACATCCAGGGATGGGCCTTTAAAATGCCTGATATTTTTATCAGAACTAGAAAATTCTACCACTAGAAGTTTTAGGAATTGAATTCCTGTTCCTAAAATACCGGTAAAAAAGGCAAGCTAATACTGGTTTCTCTTGATTACTAATATATTCTTATGAATTGGTTTACCAAAATAATGCTCCACACTAGAGGACATTTAGTAAAAACAAGATATCAGGGCCGGAACATAGCTCAATAAGATAAATGCTTCTCTGGCAAGAGCAAGGGCCTGAATTCAACTCCCTGATCAAAAAAAAAAAAAAAAAAAAAAAAAATTAAACAAGCTATGAACTACTGCTGATCAGCTATTCTTGTTTTGAAAATCTGTAACATATATATTGTTGTATGTTGTCCTGTTTCTGTCATTGTTTCTGATTTTTGTTCTTGCTTTTGTATTTTATTCTTCAAAATAAAATTAAATTGTTTTTAAAATGCTATAAAACATATACATTTAATATGACTAAAATAGCAAAACATGTTACCAAGAATATATTGCCAAAACATACTTATCTCAGGATTTTGATCTATAGGAAGGAATATATGGCTCTATCTACAGACTGGAATCACTAATATAGTCTAGTTTTCTTATGTGGCTTATTACTTTTTGCCAAAATGGAATTATTCCCTTGGTTTCCCACTTGATAATAGCACTGCTATCTAATACTATGTCTAGAAACTTTTGCTGGAGCTCTTCCCATTTCTCTAGGTTCCATGCCCTACCATCTCTTCACTCTCTTCATTCACACATTTTCATTATTGATCATACTGATTTTTTTTTATTTCTTGTTTAATTTCTCCCACCAGAATTATCTATTAAAAATACAAATTGAGGTTCTTTATTATTTGGGGCATAAGGAGGTATAAGATTGGCTGGTACCATAATAGCAAAGGGAATTATGATGATGGAAGTGTTATGCATAAGACAACAGTGTTGGGTTTGATGGTTTTACATGGCAAAAGTGATCTCCTAGAATGTTACCTTAGACAGTTTCCATCTTCTCACCGAGCTTTTTTGGGAAAGTTGGTCCCACAAGGAAACAATTACACAATACACTAAATATCACTCATCTGTTAATACCTGAAGAGGCCCCTGAGGTTTTTGCACAGGTCTGCTTGCATAAAGGTAGAAAGAAGAATGTCATGGAGCTTTAATTGGTTTTCTGTACCTTTTTCTGCCCCAAGGTTTAAGAACAGAGAATCATAGATGTTTGAAGAAACACTGAAAAAGCAAGTTTCTGGCTTTATAGAGCAAGCATCTCACTGAGAGTTAGAAAACAGAAAAAGCTTATTTTTTCTTAGAGCCAAAGACTTGTCCATGAACAAGAGCTGGAAGGATATACAGAAATCAGACACATGGTATGGTCACCTGCTCCCTGGGTAAATCTCTGTCACAACTGACAATGAATTTCTCTCTAGAGTGCAAGAAAATAGTTAAGGAGAATGTGTGGAGAGGGTGTAGAAGAAGAACAGAATAAGCCCTGGGTCTCAAATACTACAGCCGTTTGAGTACACTCTATGCCTACCACTTGAGCACTCACTCACAATGCAGCTGACTCATCTCAGGAGATCTAGTCTTATCTACTTTTGCTGGGTGACTCAATCTTCAAAATAACTCTCTATGGTAAGCTCTGTTTTAGTGCTTTAGGTTTTCAGGATAATAATTATAAGAGTTAAATAAAGTGCACAGGTCAGGATATACTAATGTGAGGATATGAAAAGTTTTATTTTTCAGGAGAAAAGTGATTTTACCAATTGAAGAGACATCAACAGAAGAAATTCACTTCTGAGTATCAACAATGGGCCTGTATTCTGGCCACAGAGAGTGTGTATAGGCATAAGACATGATCAAAAACATAGTTCTTCAGAGTCTATTAAGACCAATCAGTGGGAAAGTCATTGGAGAAAGGAAATAAAAAAATACATGAGGATTTGATGTTCTGAGTCATGCAGTACTATGAAGAAGCCCCAGCAGGGGAGCAGGCTGATTTCTTTTCTCAGTGTGAGTCAGGTCAAGACAGGATTTGCCACCTTTGACATCTAGCAACCCCACACACTGAGCCTTGTCATAAACGAATGCTGTATTCTCATTCTGCTGGCTTCACATCCCCTTCTCCACCCACTGAGCTCACATATTAGCAATGCACTCCCATCACTGCAAGCTGCTTTAAAAGTACCTTGTAACCTAAATGCTAATGTGTTTAAGGTGGATGAAGTACTATCTCTAGCCTCACACCAAAAGAAAATTAACGAACTTCTATGTCCAGTGCCATGAATTGATTGAAATCTTCAGCATTAGAAGGCCAAGGACTGAATGAATGCCTTGGCTATCCCTACTATTCTCCAGTTGGTCTGTACTTGCAATTCTCCTATTAATATAAATACTATTTTGCTTAAGTAGAGTTCTCTTTTGTCATGATTTTGGCTGACTTTAGTCATTTATAGCTTAGTATAAATGAGAAATCTGAAAGCAGATACTGAGGGGGAACAAGAAGCCTACATGAAAGAAAAATTCATGAATATGACGCTGGGGACAAAGAAGACACACTGTATGGATAGCCTCATTTTGGACTTTCCTTCTCAGGAGAAAAATCTCCATCCTTCTTATTCATTCAGCACATGAATTCTAGGCCTCATTCGAGTTTACCCTGGTCAAATGGTAACATTTCTGTTAGACAAACCAAGAAGTTTGTAAGGAGGAGAGTTTAGTCAATAAAATCAATATCCATAACTAAAATTTAGTTTAGTCATATATTTTATTTCAAATGTATATGGAATAATCTATCTCTTACCACATAATTCCAGTCTCTGCCAGGATAAACTCTGCCTACATCCTCACACTTACATAGAGAAAGGTTGTAAAGTTTTGTGGTCATCATAGTCATGTCTGTCCCTAGAGATCTTTGGATTTTTTTTTTAATTTTGTAAACACAGCCCCAGTTGACACATAGAGAAATCTAAATAAATCTTTCAAAATCTTCATGGATAAGCAGTCTCAATGAAAAAAAAAATTAACTAAGGCATTTTGAGCAAAGGGACATCATAGGAAAGTGTCATATCATACACATTCTCGTCACTATTTTTGTCACTTATTACTACATTTTTCTTGTCTTTCTCTCTCCCAGATGCCAAATGTGTTAGTTTCTTGAATAAAGATCTCTCTCAAAATCCCCAAGGCTGAAGCGTCAGGTAGTAAGTGGATCATACTCCAGAAGGAATGCTTGTATCCAGAAAAGCAATATTTTGGAGTTTGGAAGTCCCAAGGTCACCCTTGCTCTGCCATGTACCAACTATGGCATTCCAAACACAGGCTCTGGTCGACAATTTCTTTGAATAACTCACTATTGTTGTAGAATGCTGGACTGTGTTCAAACACCTAAGTTAGTTGAATGACAATGGAGTGCCCACCTTTGACAGGTGTAGACAAAGGAAGGGGTGTAGAAAGAAAAAATCTTGATGTATGTGTATAGATAGTACAGTTGGGATAGATAATGCCGTGCTTCTACATAATCCTATGAGAGGCAAGATCTGCACTAATGGTGGTTGGACAGGATATTATGTTGGCTTCTAGTACTATGGTCATCCACTAGAAAAATAATTATTGAATTTTTGATATAATTCAGGTATTAAAAAATTAGATAAGTAAACAGCTACACTCTTAATTTACTGATAAGAGATATCTGCTAAAATAATATCTGTAAATATGCACCTTGTACGATACCAAAACATTATGAAAACAGTTTGCAATGTATTAATTTGTCGAATCTGTATTGTTAAGGTGTCTTGAAACTGTCTGATTGACATTTGTAGTACAATAAAATAAAAAAATAAAAATAAAAAAACAAACACAGGCTCTTAATTCCAAGTTGTAAATATTCAACTTGAGATTGTGTATGTGTATCAGCCTGTATGACTAGGAGATCTCAAAGTGAGGGGCTGTTTTAGTCAGCACTAGATTTCAAATGATGCCTTTAATCATCCCCCTCTGTGTCTGAGGGCCCACTTTGGGCCTGGAGCTGTTCTAAGTGCTGAAGGTAGAACAAGGAACAAAATAGACACATCACTAAATATAGAATGGCAGGCGGTGACATGGAGAAGAATAGGACAGGCTCTGTAGGGACCCAAATAGCTGTTGATTTGCCAAATAGCCAAAGAAGCTGTTCTTTGAGCAGAGATTTTAGAGAGATAATAATTTCTTTCAAAAGTTTGACACTGCCTCTCTCTGTCATGGAGTTGATCCCTTCTCCACTACCTCTTTTGTTTCATGAGATTCATTGCACATGGCAGCAGAAGCATCCCATGAGAATCTCTGCCTGTTCATCTGTCCTATCCCTTTATGTCTTTGAAGGAGAGACCTATTTTCTTTCAAAGTGACCCATAAATCCTTGAAAAGCGACTTTTATAATCTAGATATTGGAAGAAGTTTGGACTCTTCATCAGTGCAATAGAATATTTTGGCTGAACAGGATAGATCACTCAATGTCTGAAGTTCAGGCAAGAGAAACAGGAATGGGTGGCTTATATTATATCCATGTGGAAGCACTAGTAGAAATAGAAACAGGGCACAAATTGGCAATGGAAAAAACGAATGTATCAGGTCCCTCAATACATTTATCTATAGCTTAAAAATAAGCATGACTAACAAGGAACATAAAATGCACACTAGAGATAGCATATGATGTATTATATAAATAATGACTACTTTTTAAATATTGGCCATCATCTTACAGAAGTTACAGGCCTTCCAGAAGTCTGTGTTTCTTCCTGAGGATGGAGATTAGAAGAGGCAGAACCTCCTTTGCTCTTGCTTCTATGGAATGCATCCCCAAGAAAGCCATGCATCTTTCACATCCCTACCAGCAGACTGCCTCTTTAACACCACTCAGCATAAGCACTCGGGTGCTTTCCACATGATAATAGTCCCACTAATAACTAGAAAAATTAATATGGGGTGCCAAAATAAGATACATCTGGAAGCCACAACATAATTGTGTGTTACAAAATTATTGTATGCTTGGTCTCAGGCATTAGAGGTACAATAATAATAAATAAAACTTACTCTCTGCTTTTATTTTCTAAAGCAAATTCCCTTAAATTCAGATTACTTCTGAAACCCTGTCTATACTCAAGAAATAGATTTTAACTTCAAAATCTTATGCCGCCAGGATATTGACTGAAAGTATACAAAGAAGAACGGTCACACTCTGTGTGTCGTAATTTAGGAGGGAAAGTGAAAATAAAGAGGTGGGAGTGAACTCAACATGCATGCTGTGATGTAAAAAAATCATAGTGAATGTTTATATTAAAAACATTTTAGTAGAAGCACCTTCGCATTAATCATCCTCAAAATATATGCACTTACTTTGAACAGTTTTACCTCATTTTTGACATTTTTAAAGCAATATTGGAAATCCTCTTTCATATCTTGTCTTGGATTCCTTGATGTCCTGAATCAATTCAAAAAACATATGGCAATTTTTCTTAAATAAAAACATTACAATGTGTATTCACCCTGGCAACATAATCAAGCACTATCTGATTTCTGGATCTGTCAAAATGATTGTGAAAAATAAGCATTTTTGAATCACTTGAGGACATGGAGGCAGCCACACTAGTGCAATTGAAGACTTCATGAAGACGATTTTCAGAGCCTCCCAAGAAAGTGACAAATCTGTGATTAAAGCAAGAGGTGTGTGCTTTCAGGGACATTACTTGCAATGTGTCTTTTGTTAAATTGATTTTTCAGAGATGCCTTTGGTAGATGGACTGAACTCAAACCTGAGACATAGGACAGATAGGCTGGGTGCATGTGAGTACACAAGCTTCTGGATGGTAGAGTGATTTGTGAGAGCTACAATGAAGAAATGTCTGAAACAACAACAAAGAGCCAGAAGTTGGGCTCTGGAGAAGTCTACCAACAGATCAGTCACAGCTCCTATGTCCAGAGGACAAGATCACATCATATTCTGTACAGTTCCCATTGGTAAACTTGGCTTGAGTAAACAGTTCATTTCTGGGGCCTGACATGGGAAATATCACAGAACTGTAAACACCAGAAGTATTGTAAAATTTTTATTCACTTTTATTTATCTGACGGGCTCCCTTTTTCCTATCTGGTTGGATGTTGTCTTGTTTTGCTTTGTATTTTGTAGTTTCATTTAGAAGACAGCTATGCTCACCACTATATCACCAACACTTCCTTTTGTGGTTATTTTTGTTTGGGGCCATATTTCTTTTTCTCTCCTCTCTTTGTCTACTCTCTTTTCTTTCTTTTCTTTTTTGATCTTCTCTTTATTCCATCTTTTTTAACTGTTTATCACCTTCCCATTTTGGTTTTTCCTAGTAATCTTCCTTTCTTTCCTCAACTACTTCTTGAATTTAAATTTTCAAGCCAGTGAACATGATCTCTTTCCTTTCTTATTACTCTTCTGAATTCTATTTTATTCTTTCCCTCCTGTGTCCTCCAATTTCCCAAAACTCAGATGATCATCCTTTGATCTCCAGCCTAGACTCTCCTATGTTTGACTTCATTCATCATTATAGGCTGGCCTTTACTCATTTTAACCCTCCTTCTCCTTCAGAGAAGGGTAAAATCATTCCACTAAGGGGAAAATCACTGCATACAAGTACATTGTATATGTTTGGCTTTTTTATGTAACTTTAGAGTTTGTCCCTATGCCTTGAGGTAGCAGATTAATGATTACCACAGTTGGTCAGTACTAAAGTTGTACTTGAAACAACTGTTATTACTGGCTATACAACTTTAGCCAGGAAATCATACATGTTATAATCAATTTTTCTTCCCTGTATAATAACAGTGATTATATACGGTCAAAATCATCAACCCTTCCCAGTACAAAAGGATTGAGTGCTAAGCCAAATAGTAAATTTTATCCCTTACAAATTGGAAGGTGGGTTCTTGGGTTAGCTAGAAAGAATTATCTACAATTAGAGGACAACCATTCAGAAAAGATGCTGCCTTAATACTAATTATCTATTATAAAGTGACAACCATAAACATAGAATAAATGAAATAGAAAGGAAAATGAATGACAGAAAAATTTTAAAAAACACAAAAATGAAACACAACCCCATACATCCAATCTGCCCAGGAGAAGCCCAGAACAAGAGATAGATGGTACTGGATGCCAAACAGAGGAAATTTCTGAAATAATAGTAACAGAAGTGAAAAAACTTTGGAAACAAAAGTTCAAATTCAAGTGGAAATGACTATAAAAAAGATTATCTTAGAACAAAGATAAATTATGCTCAAAATCAATGATACTACAGAAGACACAGATAATATTGTAACTGTCCTACAAACCTGTTTTGAAACTTTCTCATTGCTACTACTTTCTCAATAAAATTAGTATATAAAAGAGTAGATGAGCTTAACAAAATAATAGAAACAAAAGAGCCCAACATAAGAAAAAACATAGAAATCAAAGAGGTTAAAACCTCCAGTGAAAGTATATGAACAGGTTGAATGAAAGACTGGGCAGAATATCAAATTTTGAAGACAAGCTTTCAGTTACTGGTAATGAAAATAATATCTTAAAGACAGTAAGAGACAATGAAAAATCTACCCAAAAGGTACAAAATGAAGCAAAAAAGAATAACATAAGTTTGAATTGGGTCAATGTGAAAGCCGGAGACAGTGAAAATGCCATAAAAAGTTTTACATAAATAATAATGGAAAATTTTTCTGGCTTCGATAAAAATTTGACATACAAACAAATGAAGCACACAGAAATTCAAGTAGCCCTGAAAAAATAAAGCTACATTAAGACAATTTAATAAGCAAGATTCCAGAAATTCATGAAAAAACAGATTATTGAAAGTTGTTAGAGAAAACAAACATCACCTATAAAGGAAACCCCATCAGAATCACTGCAAACGTCTAAACGCAAGCCTCAAAGGGAAAAGAGCTTGGAATGGAGTATTTCACATCCTGAAAGGAAACAATTAACAATCTAAATCAATGTAGCCTACAAAACTATCTTTCAAAATCAGTGGAGAAACAAGATGCTTCTATGACAAAGAACAACTGAAGAAATTTATGACCAGCAACATACCCTACAAAGAATACTGAAAAATATTCTAGACATACATAACAATGACTGCAATTCCAAAACAGAAAGAACTCATTAGACAGGGCTAGCAACTAAATGGAGGTGGAAAAGAAGCAATCACTAGCAACGACATAATGACAACGATGAGTCAACACATATCAGTTATTACCATCAACATAAATGTCCTAAATGCACTAACCAAAAGAAACAGACTGGCAGGATGAATCAAGAAGCATGATTCAACAATATACTCTCTACAAGAAACACAGTTAAACCAAAAGGAAATGCATAGACTGAAAGTCAAACAAGGGATATAATGTCATGCAACAGGAACCCAGATAAAAGTAGCTATTTCACTTGTGAGCAATGTGAACTTCAATCATGAATGATCAAAAGAGCTAAAGAAAGTCACTACATACTTGTTAAGGGAAAACTTCAAGAGAGAGATAACAATCATAAACATGAATACACAAAAAAAGAGCACCAAACTTTATAAAAATTATACATAAACATGAAAACTCAAATAAGCAATAGCATAATTGTAATGAGAGACCTTAATAACCCATTGTCACATGACATCAACTAAACAAGACATCAGCAAAGAAATTTCAGAATTGAACCAATCCTGTGAGCAAATGGACTTAGTAGATGTTTTCAAATATTCCACCACAAAACATCAGAATACATATTCTTTTCAGCTGGACATGAATTGTTTTCTAAAATACACCACATACCCATAGAAATGCTTAAGTAAATTAAAATTATCTCATGCATGTGATCTAACCACAGTGCAACAAAATTGAAAAATAATGGAAAAGAACCTATAAAACCCCCACAAGTACATGGACATCGAATAATATCCTCCAAAAAACAATGTGCCATCAATGAAGTAAAGGAAGAAATTAAACAATATCTACAACTAAATGAGAACATAAATACACATAACAGAACCTATGGGACACAGTGAACGCAGTCCTAAGAGAGAATTTAATTTATGTGTTTGTTTGTTTGTTTGTTTATTTATTGTGGAACTGAGATTTGAACTCAGGCCCCTGAGCTTACCAGGGAAGCATTTATTCCACTGAGCCATCTCCCTAGCCCCAAGAGAGAAATTTGTGTCAGTAAATTTTCACATCAGAAAAATAGAATGAGGACAAATAAAAGACCTAATACTGTATGTCAAGCTTCTAGAAAAAGAAAAGCAAGACAAGCACAAAGCCTGTACAACAGAGGAAATTATAATGAGCAAAGCAGAAATTAATGCAATGGAGAGTAAGAAAACAAAACAAGGGCTTAATGGATCAAAGGATTAATGAATCACAGACCTGAGACTCAGCAGAAGAGATGAGGAGAAGCAAAAATAATCACTTCCATGCTCACTGGAAGAAAGATAGCCTCTTTAAGAACTGGTGATAGAAAAACTGGCTCTCTATAAACTGAAGAATAAAACTAGACCCATGTCTATCACAATGCCATAAATTAAAATCAAAATGGATCAAAATGTAAATATTAAAGTAGAAACACTAAATCTACTGGAAGAGAAAGCAGGTAAAAATCTTGAAGACTTAGGAATAGGCAAACAGTTCTTGAACAGAAACCAAACTGCACAGGATATACTTAACAGAATCTACCACTAGGTGTTCATCTTATTTAAAAACTGTTTCACATTGAGAGAAATCACAAACAGTAAAAAGACCATCCACTGAGTGGGAAAAATTTTAGCCAACTGTACCTGAGACAAAAGACTTGTATCTACAACATATAAAGAATAAAAAAGAATCATACTCCCGAAATTGAAAAACCCAATCAAAAAAATGGGAATCTGAGATAAAGGTGTACTTCTGAAGTAAAGATGCAAGCAGAAAAAAATATATGAAAATGTCCAGTATTATTGATCATTTGAGAAATACTAATTAAAACAACACTAATTCCTTCTCACCCAAGAAATAATGGTTATCACCAAGAAACTAACCAATAATAAATACTCAAGGGATTGTGAGGAAAAGGAACCCTTCTTTCCTGTTGACTGGAGTGTAGAATGGTGCAACCACTGTAGAAATCAATATGGAGATTCCTTTTAAAATTAGGATCAGAGATCCCATTCAACCCAGCTATATTCCTTATAGTTATTTTCCCTAAAAAATTAAAAACACCATATTACAGTGATATATTTTCAACCATATTTATAGCAGCACAATTTTTATTAGCTAAAATCTTGAAAGCCACCCAGTGCCCACCAACTAAGGAACTGCTAAAAGAGATATGACAGGCCGGGCATGGTGGTGCATGCCTGTAATCCCAGCACTGGGGAGGCTGAGGCAGAGGATTGTTGTGAGTTCGAGACCAGCCTGAGCTACAAGATGAGCTTAGGGCCAGCCTGAACTGCATAGTGAGACCGTGTCTCAAAAAGACAAAAAAAAAAAAAAAAGAGAGAGAGAGAGAGAGAGATGGCAATCTCATAGAATTGAGTACTACTCAGCTACAAAGAAAGGTAAACTTATGACTTTTTTAGGTAAATGGGTGCAACTTGAGGACATACTCAAAAGTGAAGTAAATCAGACTTGCACTTATAAACATCCTATTGTTTCCATACTGCATACTGTTAAACAGAAGGAAGTTTTTTGAAATTAAAGAGAAACTGGGATAAAAAGAGAGAAAGAGGAAGAAAAATAAATGTACTAATACTTTCCCTCTCTTTGCTTACATTGCTTGATCAATTTTTGTGGCTGTATTTTGTAATCTGAGCAACTACCTAGAAGATAACCATAAGCAATGTATTAACCAATGTTACTCTCATACCTTGTGTTGAAATTTAGTATCATTGTTCTTTTTGCTTTTTCTCTTTAAAAATAAAATAAATAAAAATAAAATAAATTTTTAAGTTTAAACATTCATCCAATTTTTGATCAGCCTTGTATATGTCCCTCTTCCTCTAAGATAATTACTTTTAGTTTCAACTAGATCAAGTCACATATCCCCAGATATCCTGTCACATTTTCTGGATGTGTCTGTAAGAACAGCTTTAGAAGAGACTGACTAGCATTTGACTTGGTAGACTAAGTAAAGCAGTTGTCCTTCCACCATGTGGCTGTGCATCATTCAATTCACACAAAGCCTGACTAGAAGCAAAGGAGAAATAATGAGTCTCTCTGTCTCTGTCTGTCTCTGTCTCTCTGTCTCTCTGTCTCTCTGTCTCTCTCTCTCTGTCTCTCTCTCTCTCTGTCTCTCTCTCTCTCTCTCTTTCTGCTGAATGAGGATGAGACACCTATATCATTCTCTTTTCCTCAGTTCTCCTCATTCTGAAGCTTATGAAAGACTTCATTGGCTTTGCTCACTTTTACATTGAAAGTTTTGGAATGTCTCAGTTTTCCTTGTTACATGAAACAATTTTTTATAATTAGTTACATATGCACATATGAAAACTACAGTAGAAAATTTAGCACAATAAACAAATTTGTAGAATTGTAAGCTAATAAGTCTTTTGGGATAAATGCAGTGTGGTCATGTGGCCCGAAGGTAAACAGTAATGGTAGTAGTAGAGATATAGATTAATGGACAGGTTCATTTTATTGTAGAAAAACAGAGAGGACCAAGGACAGCACCAATAACTACTAGAGCAGGAGCAGAGGGACCTACAGAGGAACATAACAATTCATCTGGATATAAAGTTTCACAAAGAAGGAACAACATTGGTGCAAAAACAATGTGGAAAACACTATCTTCCCTATCCCTTGGCCTTTCTTGCATATTTTTCCTTCCTACAATTTTGATAATCCATGTTTCAAAGTACTTTAGCCTGCTCTTTTACCTGCAGTAGCCTAGGAATGGGATCTTCCTCTAAAGCAACCTCTCTATCACTTTTAGGAATTCACTTCTAGGTTTGGATTTAGCCCTCTGAATTACTTCTTCTCCCAATCTCCCATTAATCTCTGCCTTGAGCCTCATCTTCTCTTTCTCTGCTTTCATCTTCTTCCTATGAGAAAGGTTCAGGTACTATAATAGGTTCATGGTAGATAGAGTTCCAATATCCTCTCAAATCCCACCGTGGTGTTTGACAGCTCACCTGGGTCCACTTGAATTGATATCAACCCAGAGCTCATGAAAACTGGACTGAAGGCTGCAGTTACATGAGGGTCTTTGTGGTGGGCAACAGCTGGTGAGGAATCCTTGTGCACTCCCTTCTACATTCATTTGCTTTCTAAATGATTGGCTTGCGTGAGCTAATTCTGGCAGGTGTATGGGAATGGGTTACTTGGCAACCCATTGATTTTCACACTGTGGATCATGACAATAATTCTGTATACCAGTGCTATTTCATGACTATTCTGAATGATGCTGTCCAGATGGAGAGAAAACAGCATGATTCAAAGTGAACCATGGCACAGGGACATGCACAGGACCCATGGCACTTTGCCCATGCAAAATATCTCCTCTGGGATTGAATATAATGTTTATCATTAAACAGTTATTATTACTGTTTTATTATTACTTCAGTTAGCATTTATATGGCACTTTGAATTTTCAAGGCTGTTTTCAATCATTTTTATTAGTGAGAAAGGGAAGATTCTCAGACACATGTAGAAGATTCTACCAGGCTGGATTTCCTTGAGAAAAAGAAAACAAATGTTTCTGCAGATAGATAGTCATTCAGCTCTCTGAATTTGACTTTTTAATGGTGGCTAAGAGATACAGAAATCATTTATGCAGTAATTGTCCAATAAAAAGCCACTAAGCCAACTGAAATGCCAAGGGAGAAATTATAAATGTCATGCGGCTATGCAGTCGCAAAGAGAGAAATTCATTCATGCATGTATGTATGCATGCAATTCATTTATACTCCCTTGCTGGAAAAATGAACACTTTTCTCCAAAACTTTGGTTAAGCACTCCAAGAAATGCATAGAAAAGTCATTCCATGGCCTTGATCTTAAAGGACTTGAACTCATTATTTGGAGGAGAAAACATTTTGAATAATTGAGACCACGAAGTAAATAGTACTGATTTAACATACAAGAGGAACTTAGAGAAGGTAGATTTATACATTTGGGAAAAATATTCAGGACAAACTCCCTAAAGGAAATTAGACTTGAGTTGGATTCTATAAAATATGTAAGCCTTGAAATGTTTTAGAAGAAATGACTTCAAGTAGACACGATCTCTGTTCCCAAAGAAATTTTGACCCAAATATTTGAGTAGATGTTTCTAATAGTTAAAGAAATAGATTCTAAAAGCAATTATTATAATTATTGGAAAACTATGGCATTATTTAAGATATTGTAAAACAAAGATGCTGTCCAAATTAAGGTACACTTCACTTACAAAGAACATTTCAGCTAAAGGTTTATAAAGGGATTTCTAGGAGAAATGTCAATGTTGAGAGTTCAAGAGGGAGATAGCTTTAAGAGAATATCTGTTTAGGACTCTTTTATGGAAGGTAGTCTCCAATCAGATCAAAATGGGGATACATCACTTAAGATATCTCTTATCTGTACCTTGGACATTAGAAAAAAATTCATTGTTCTTATCTTTTCCTTCTTCTATTCAAGAATATAGAAAATACTAACACTGAATTGTGGAAAAGAAATGTAGCAATAGGCTAAGTAAAATCAGGTGATTGGGATAGAGAAATTCATATTTGTGTTAATTCTCAGCCCCAACCACTTATCTACAATCTATTTATGAATATTTATTTATTATCTACCATACTCCCAGCCTTGACCTAGTGCCTGAAATGGAATTCTAGAGTCACTTCTGTGTCTTAGAAAAATCACTAAATCTTAAGTGACGGCTCGAAGTGTCAGGAGTATAGTGTAAGTGGTTCACAGAGAAAAGATTAGGAAACTGTGAGGGAAATTAAAGTTAGGAAAGGCGACAAAAGTTGTGATATTCTCACTTCAGATGAAAGTTACAGAACATAGCTAAAGTGGAATTATGCAGGAGAGAATGGAAATTTGTAGGGTTTTTTGTTCTTTGGTATGAAATAAACAACACAAAAAGGATGTTAGAATTGAAATAATTGGTGTATGTTTGCAAAGTGATATTTGCATTGAAAATCAAAAGTAATAGAATTTGCAATGTACCCACTTATCCAACTGACCGCTATTTCTAAATACTCATCACTAATACTTACTTGCCTCAACTTCACATATCTCAGTCGTTACAATCTCAGCTTCTGTCCTTAGCCCAGCGTAGTACTGCAGTGAACTATGGCAAGATGACTAGAGGATGCTTAAGCAATGGAGTTTTAAATACTTCTCCTACTTACTAATGTGTGATCTGGAAAAAATAGATTGACTTTTATAATACTGACACTTAGGACTTTTTGAGGGGTACAAGTATTTTTTCAAGTTTTTATAAAGATATCTTAGTATTTTCTGCAGTGTATCATTGATATTCACTAAATGTTGTTTTAATTATATCATTGTTAGTGCCGGGGAGATGGCTCAGTGGAATAAGTGCTTCCCTGGCAAGCACAAGGGTCTGAGTTCAATCCTTGGTTCTGCAAAAAAAAAAAAAAAAAAGAAAGAAAAAGAAAAAGAAAAAAAAAACTAATTATATCATAATTTTACTCCCAAGGCAACAGAATTTTGCCATATAAAATACTTTCAGATTGTAATCTCTTTTGCAGTGATGATGAAATTGAATTTAAAAGCAAATTTCAGCCAGATATGGTGGTGAACACCTGTAATGACAGCACTCTGATGAAAGGCTGAGACAGAAGAATCACAAATTTGATCTTATGATTATAAGGAAGTCAATATCTTACAGAGAATTTTGCTCAAACTATAAAATAATAAAAGGCTGAGGATATAAATATGAAGACTCTGGATTTATTCCCCAGTACTACACACAAAAAGTCAATCTCCACTCGCCTACTGACTACATTAACAATATTTCACATTTATTTGTGTTTTAACAGCAACAAAGCTACAGTATATACTCATTAACACACCAGTGAACTTTGGCATTAGCAGAAAAAGAAGCTATAGTTCATAGAAAATAATCAACTTACCCAGTCGCACAGCTCACGAAAGGAGAATTCAAGCTCTGAACTTAGAATTTTGTACACAAACTTTCTATGGCTTTACCACTGCACACTATTTCTCCTTGAACATTCACATGAACCTGCCTTAAAAGAGACACAAGTAATGTGCACAGGGCTCTATTTGTCTACTGGGAGAATATTTTTACTTACGAACAAACCTATGTTTGTAATAGTAAGAAAAGTGTTCTAAAGATCATTGTTTTAGAAGTTTAGAAAACAATGAAAGTGGTATTTTTGAAGAAAATGGATGCCGTACATGCCCACTTCTTTTGTAATATATATGATCAACCACTTCTTTTATAACAAAAGTGAAGACAATTTTATTTATGAAGACCTAACTGTCTGCATGCAGAGAAAAGTGGGGGATGAATGATCCAAATTGTCCTGGGCATCTCAAACCATATTTGAAATTAGAGAGAGCAAAGAGCCCAGCCAAAAGCTTTTCTAGCATTTCTACATGAAATTTATAGTTGTACCCTATAGTACAATCAATAAACTTAGTTGAAGCCAGGAAATGAAGAATTTCTGTTTGCTGGAAACTTTTTGATTTGTTTTATTATCATAATTGATGACCTGGAATCAAGAACTTACTCAACCATAATATCAAACATTTCATTCTCACATAGACAAATGCCTATGAAAACCAATTAGGAAAATGTTGATTCACTTAGCTCTTCATTTTCCTGGTAAATTTCTTTTGCTTTTACTTGTTTATACATTTGATTTAAATTCTACTCTGAATGTGTAGGATTTTTGAGAGGCACTGCTTGGTCTATGTGTTAAGAAACATCCTTGTCTTAGAGAACACATTCATGAAAGTTTCTTCAAAAAACTTCTCAAAGGAAACTAATCTTGTCTGAGAGCTTCCATTATCAACACTTGTAATTCACAGTGTTCAATACAAATCCATTAGCTTATTTAATGTTCTAAATAGTCTTTTCTAACCAAGGAATTTCTTAAGCACATCAAGTTCATATCTTTCTGCTCTGGTAGTGAACCCACCCTATCACCTTCTTTATCAGGTTTTCTCATAATTTTCACTTTTATTGTTCAAAAGTCAAACTTCATTGTATTAAATACCAGCTCTTCACAGAGGCTCCTTCTGTACTGGTCAGTTTTTTTATGATTCTTAACAAAATACGTAGGGAAGACTAAACTTATTAAGAAAAGATGTTTGTTTATGTCACAGTAAGGGAAGTTCAAATGCGTGGCTCTGGCATCAGCTCAGGCCAGTGAAGACCCATGGCAGATGATAGATGATGTCACAACTGTCTCTAACCTGTGGGACAAAAGCATCTTGAAATGGGAAGTCAGAGCCCTAGAGGGGGCCAGGGTCAGATCTCCATGACAACTTACTATCACAAAAACTACCTTGCAGGGCCGGGGATGTAGCTCAATGGCGCAGCGCCTGCCTAGCGAGCGTGAGGTCCCAGAGTTCAATTCTCGGTTCCAAAAAAGAAAATAGTAAAAATAAAACCAAAAAAAGCTCCTTTGGGGAAAAAAAAAAAAAAAAACTACCTTGCAGGGAGCAGTGTTTCACTCCAATGGCACCTATGCAGAAGATCTGATGAACTCCCATCAGCCCCAGCTCTTAGGGGTTCTATCCATTCCACAGTGTCTTTACTCCTAATATATGTAAGTCTTTGGGACACATGCAACATTGAAACCATAAAACACTTTTCTGATGTTTCTAGATAAACTTTATTCCTAGACTCTATCATATCACTCTTTATTTTTGTAGCATTTATTGCCTTGAGATGTTACACATTTTCTTTCTTTTTTAATGTCTATTTTCCTGCACTTCAGTAGAAGTTCGCCAATGGCAGAGGTCTTGTCCCTCTTATCATGTAATGCTACCAGTTTCTTGAATAGTGCATGGCAGGTGGCAGGTACTTGATCCAATGGAACTTAAAAGTGGGAGCAGCATCATGAATTTTGTGTTCTTTCTTTTGTGGGTATTCTGGGCCAGTGTAAAACTTACTTAACATTATGTCTTTTTATTTTGATGTTTTTCATCAGTTAATTCTTCAAAAGAAGAATCTATGTCTTCTATGTATATTATATTATATGACTATAAAATTGCTACTTGGAAAGTTCTTGGGTACTGAATTATGATCAAGCATAAGTACCTGCCTGGCAAAGACAAAGTACTGAGCTCAATCCCTGGCACAAAAAAAAAAAAGTTTTATGGGTCCAGCAAGATAGCTCATCAGACTAAAGCACCTGCTTAGGTGAGCTTACACCAGTGCAGGGACCCCAGCTTGAACCCCAGCACCACGTGCCACTCCAGCCCCATTCCCCACAGCAGGTTGAGCTGGCCACAAAAAAATAAATAGATAAATAAAGATAAATATAAACATAAAATTTTTAAAAATAGTGAAAAAGTAGGAAACGTGAAATTTGAACAAAAATTACCCTAATGAATAGGACAAAAATCAATAGAAAACATTTGAAAGTCTTCACTTTTTGATAGAAGTACCCCAATTTTCTTTTTTGTTTTGGGTTGTACTTTTAGATGAGAGAATATAATAAGTAATGTACAGAGATTACACAAGGATTGAATGTTTATCTCTCCAAAGCACCCGTGTAAAATCTAGTCCTTAATGTGTGATTCTATATGAAAGTGAAGACTTTAGGAACTAATTAGGCTATGAAGGTAGAGTTACTATGGAATTAATATTCTTTACAAATTCTCTCTCTCTCTCTCTCTCTCTGAATTCCACATGTGAGAATAATACAAAAACTCATCAGTCTGCCACTCAGAAGAAGAGAAACTCACCAGGGCTGGTCTATGCTGTCACCCTGATGAGGAAATTTGAGCCTGTACCACTTTGAGAAAGAATGTTTATTGTTTATACTTCCCATTTGCTATAAAACATGAATATCCCTAACATGGAGGTGAAGCAATGGATACAAAAGACATTAGAAAGGATGGGATACTGAGAAAAGTCTGGAAGAATTACAGAATACACTAAGCACTTAAGAAATTTGGAGAATGGCAACATCTTTGGCAAAAATTCAAGAAATAAGGATAAATAAACCTTTGAAGGTGAGAGGAGAGATTACTTTGAGTCTAGAAAGTCTGGCCCAGAGTGTTGAAAAATGTAGTAGGAAAGATGTGTAACTGAGATTTAAAAGTGAATCTGTAAGTAGGGGTTAAGAAACTCATTCTATCAGTGGATGTTTTTGGTCCTATGGGATGGATTAAAATTTCTAGAAAGAAGATAGGTGGATTTAGGAGTAACTTTAAAGAACACCAAATTAATGGAATTGGAAAAGAAAAATAAAGACCAGAGAAAGAAAGAACAAAATGAGAAAGTTGCAGTAGAGAACCAAAAGAAAGTTGTAAATCCAAGGAAGAATATGCTTCATTTTAATACAATATGAGTTCTGACTGTTCTCTAAACAAGAAATAAGAAATCTGAAAATAAAAGCCCACACATATGCATGTATAATAAAAGTACTGTTAAATGCTGATACATTTCATGCTAATATTTTATTTATTTCAATGTTTTAGTTCAATTAATATATAAATGTATTATAGTAACAAGATGAACAAGTGCCTCTCACAACATTCTCTTCCCCGTATCCTTGTCCATTCACTGAAAGTAACTATTTTGTGTTTGGCAACCCAACCCCTTCCTAAGCCTTGTCATATTTACAAGGTAAAAACTATATAATCTTTTAAAGTAATAGAAAATACTATTATGTTGTAGCACATAGCTTGATACATATATTTTTCCTCAAATGTATGCATTAAAAACTTTTCTCTGCTAATACTTGAATCTTTGGCACTCACCTTACTGCCATATCCCCCAAGGATCAGTCATACATGCCACATTAAACCAGAAGCTTTTTCATAAGCACTAAACCTCACCTTAACATGTTGCTGTTCAAATGCATGTTTTCATGGTTCAAACAAGATATGAAGTCCTTGGGTCGGGGAGTATCAGCTTCTTCTTTTTCACCTCTTTCTTAGACTTCTCATAGCCAAATACAGGTCTGGTAGCAGAATGAGTGAAATCAATGCTTGTTAAATTAAAACCCCTAGAGTTGATCATTTCTTCCACACTTTCTTCTTTTCCTATCTTCACCACTGGTTTTGGTGCAGGCAGAGGAGTAGGAGAGACTCTGACAGGCAGATGCGCATCTGTGGCTGGGCCCACCGAGGAGCACTGTGTGGCTTTTGTGTCCCACCAAGAAGCACCTCGTGTGGCCTTTGTGTTCTGGCTCCAGGATGAGCTATCACCTACGCATAAAGGAGACATGTATCCTGAAAACTGGCTAATTACAGTAAGTCAAAAGAGAGCCCATATCTTTCCCTGTATCTAAAGCCTCTGTGTGTCCTCCTACCCATGAGCTACAGAGGACTCAGGATGCCAACTTTCATGGCACTGACACACTCAAACACCCACCACATCAACACATTTGATACTTTTCACTCGGTCCCATTCAGTCCCATGTGGTGTTTTGAAAATATGTAAAGGGAAAGTGAGGCTCCAATATTTTTCCTCTCCTCATAAATATGGCATTTTAAATAAGGCTCATACATATTCATCCTTTGCTCTTTCCTTTTTCTAAATGTGCACCTATAGCTCAAGTTTTATTCATATCCTTCTCTGGTTTCCTGGTTTGAATTAGAAAATTGAAATCCTAAATATTAACTGAATAGCAAGTTGGCTAAAACTCACCCTTCACTGGGAGCCTGAGAAAAAAAGGAGACAATCCTGCAATAATTAACAAGCTTGATAGTGAAAGAACATTTCTAGCTTTAAAAAAAACAGATATAGGAAGACACAAGAATCTGTAAATAGAACATTTAAAAGGAGTAATAACGTGATTTGTGGTAGCAACTTATGTTAGTATTATTAAATTAGAATCACAGTTTAAAGTGCAATTTTAGAATTCTCAGGTAGTTTAATACTTTGCCAAAGTTTCTAAAGAACTTTACAATACTTTCATATTGGTTCCCTTCAGCTACATGTCCAAATGTGTCCAGCACAGATAAACTCCATCCAAAAATCATTATTTTTCTTTCATTTTATCCTTTTTCTTTTAAAAAAAGAACTGAGCAGGAAATCTCACTTAAACAAGCTGTCTCACGACATTTCTGGCAAATCCTGATTCCAACTAAGTTGAAAATATCTCAAGAGCAGTCTGTCATCCAGAATTTCAGTGCCTCTGCTCTTAGGAAATGCAGAAATAGATAGTATGTGGGTTTGAACAGATTCAAAACACCTCAAGGAAAAGCATCTTGATGTGAACTTCAAGCTGACCAGCTACTATATGAGAAGTATATGCTCTCCTCCATGTATCAGTTAGTTATTGCTGTGTAACAAAGTATCCCATTGCTCAGTGATTTAAGCAATACATTTTTCTTTTACTTTTAATATTATACAGATCAGTTGGGCAATTCTGTTGTTCTTGGTTGAGCACAATCACAAGTTTCCATTCAGTAATGTATAGGACTGCCTCCTCTAATGTTTTCAGTTGAATTCTCACACAGAATTGGACTCCATACCACAGGATGGCTTATCTTCCATTAGGCTATGCCATGTTTGTCTACATCATAACAGCATCACTCTAAGAGAAGGTACAAGTTTGTAGACCTGTCAAGGCCTTGTCTCAGAACTGGACACACTGTCTTTTTGTTTCTTTGGCCAAAGAAGGTCACAAGCCCCCCAGCTACAAAGAATGGGTTTCAAGACTCCACTTCCTGTGGCCAGCCATATTACAAAGTGGGTGAACATAAAAATTAGGTGGGGCCACTAATATATATGACTGCCACAGCTCAATTTTAAAGAAACACCCCCCATAGAGACTTTCTGATGCAGTCCCTAAAATCTCTTGTCACAATCACTTTTTGAGGTCCTTAATCAATGGCACTAAATGACAGCTCTGTGGAAGCATGACGTATTTCTCAGAATGTAGGAAATGAGAATAAAATAAGAATGTAGACTAATGTTCTAATATTTAAAAATATATAAGGATTTGCATAGATTGTCCTCTGTCTTCAAGCACGTTGGTGATGTAGCTTGTCTGAAGAGTACTGCATAATTATGTCTAAATCTTTCTTGAAAAAATTCTATTTCACAAGTTTTGTTTAAAGTACTTTTTTTCACTAATGAGTCATTGTTTCTTTTGTTTTATTTTTTGCATTTTTAGGGAAGATTCAGGGTCTCACTACTAGATCAGACTCATAGTGATCCACTTTTTTACAGCCTCCCAAGAGCTGGAATTATAGGCATTAATGTACACATTTAAAAAATAATTAGCTGCACATTCACTCCTCAAATGATTTTCAAGATGCATAGTGACTTGAACCTCAACAGGTAGTGTTTGCAAGGCTAGCCAACAATAAGTGATGACCAGGTCTGAGTACATGCACAGGGAGAGTAATGGACCCTTCCACCACCTGATCTGCATAAATCATCAGTCATTATTGTTTATAAAATACAGTAACTACAGACAGCAGGTGTAATAACACACACTCGTAATCCAAGGACTCCAAGAGACAGAAGCAGAAGGATAACAAGTTCAAGTCAAGCCTAGGCAACTCAACACAATGACAATGAGGTCATGTTTCAAAAAGAAAAAGGAAAAAAGTGAAAAAGGCTGGAAACTAAGTACATAGCTAAACATGAAGTTCCTGGGGTCAATTCCTAGTACCATCAAAAACTGTCTATAAATGTTAATCATAACAGTCACCTTCAAATTGATCAACTATATTTTTAAAACTCACTGCATTCATTATATGTAATTTTTTTCCAGAAAGCCAGTGGATATTTTGATAATATTGTCCCCTAACAGCTCTATTAGCCTTGCTGTTTTCTAAGATGAAATGTCTTCTTTAGCATTCATCCTTTTTTTGTCTAATTATAGAATCTAATTAGAATGTCATTTCAACTGTTTCCAAAGGGGAAATTTTTCCTTAGGAAGCTGCATGACATTGCCTCTATAGATGAACAAATTCCTTTCAGGGATCCTTAAAGTACTGGAAGGCATGGGGCAAAAAGGACATACAGACATACCATGCAGGGCACTTTTTATTCTTTTACTTTCTTTACTTTTTCAATAAATCAGTGTCTCAAAGTTTAACCTTCATCTATAATCCATCTGGGGCTCCCACTCCTAACTCACTCCAGAAGGAACATTAGTGATGTGAGTTTTCTCCCAGGAATTCTCCCTCCTTCTGTTTTAAATCAAAAAATGCTTTCGCAAATTAGCCAGAGGAGACTGGCTATAAGCTTCCTGTAAGAATCCTTCAGTGTGCCCTCTGGACTTTTTGTCTGGCAGTTCTCAAAAGTTGTGCAAGGTAGGGTGGACATTAAAATCTACATGGGACGTGTAACAACACATATGGGGACACACATCCTCCATAAAAACAACAGGCATCTGCAGAGTTGCTGAAATTGAAATGCATAGCATAAATGCTTACCAATCAGAACCAAGCAGGTAGTTTTCAGAGTTTTATGGTGCAAACAGCTCTTAGACACTGTGGTAATGAAAGTCCCTGATTTCACAGAGGAAGAAGCAGCGAATAATTATTCTTTCACTAAAAAACATAATTATTAAGTGTCTACCCTCAAATTGGAACTATGGAGCCCTTCACAACACAGCAGAAAAGAAAGAGCATTTATTGGATGCACAAAGTGCGTCAGCAGAAGCCCTGCACCGGGCCTCCAGTGTTCATTTCTTCTGCACAGAACCTGCAGCTCCCATTTACTTAGAATATTTGGTAAGAGGGAAAAAGAAAATAGAACGTACATTTTAACTCCCAAAGCCCTAATCAAATATTTGCTTTTCTGTAGTTATTCATTTACCTTCAAGAGAGCAACAGAAAATCAGTAACACAGTACTAAAAGGGCAACCTCAGAACACAGCCACACTGCCAAATCAGCATCCAGAGACCGTTGTTTTAAGGCATCAAGAAAACGCACTTTTCATGTATTTGTTCTGTTGTTTACACTTCACTGACTGCACAGAATCCACAGCAAAGTGTAAAAAGGCCATAAAAGGACAAAGTTGTAGCCTCATTCCTCATAAAACTGCCTAATTACCCAAACTAAAAACAACAACAGCCAGTGTAATAATCAGAGAGAAGATACATCACAGTATATGTCAATTGGTGCTGCATGAACATATTGAGTTCAGTGTGGAGTTAGAGCGATGCTTTGACAAACGGCCCTCGAGCTGACTTAGAAGAAGTTAAAAAAAAAAACTACAAAATAAAATTCAGATTTTTTTATTTTTGAAAAATTTTCCTAAAGTTTAGATATAATTTTCCAATCAAGTGTTTCCTTACTTTCCTTTAAGGTATGACTCATATTTATACTCAAAACTCCTCTTCTGTCTTCCATATCTGCTGCTGTCATGCTTTTTTCAATTGTTCATTCCATTTCACTTTTTCCATTAACATCTTTATCTTTCAATATTTTCTTTAAATTTTGTTTATGTTGGATTTCCTTATGGTTGGTTCTTCTATGCACAGTAAATATGGCCTTCATTTCATTGGTGGCTTAGTTTTGCTTTTCCTTTGCTTTCTAAACCTGGCCCTGCCTCCTTCTATTCTTGTGCTGTACATGACAGAGTTGCTGGAATGTCTACATCATCTGCCTCATTCACTGTCTGATAGTAGCTGTGGTTAAAATGCTGAGATTTGGAGATACCAGGACTGAGAACAGTGTAAAATAGAAAGAATGCATTTTAAGACGATAGTAATGGGGGATGGGGAGATAGCTTGGTGGTCTAAGTGCCTGCCTGGCAAGCACAAGACCATGAGTTTGATCTCCAGGCCCACATGTCATGCCAGCCCCAAAACCCCAGATGCACCTTGCCAGCCATGAAACCAGGTGTGGTGGTGCACACCTGTAATCCAAGCACTGAGAAGGCTGAGACAGCAGGGCCTCTATGGGACCAAGCTGTATAATGAGACCATGTACCATATAAATACATATGTACATAAATAAATAAATAATAGTAATAGATGATGTGGATGGGGCTAAGTGGCTTTGAGTATAAGCAATCTATCCTGCAGAAGGAAATACCATAAAAAGCTTCTTTGGTGACATGCTTAATCATATACTCTGGATGACAGGTGGCAACTTTCAGAAGCATCTTGTCTCTTGAAACATTATTATTAGCTTTTCATTTTTCACAATGTCTGTATACCTTTGTGTCCACTACTTACCCTGGAGTGAGGGTGTTGTTCCAGAACCAACTGTGAGTAACCACCTGGAGTTTGAGGAAGTCTCAGGTTTGTCCAGTGCCTAGGGGCCATGTGTGAGATTTCATAGCAATTTGTGATCCATGTTCTCCCCAGCGATCAAGGAAAGCCCTGCAGGCCTTTTCCTGATGCAGGTTTCTCTTCTGCTTGCTTCACCCAAAACCTGCTTTCTGAAATTTCGGTTATGATGTTACCTGAAACAGCTTGATCTTTGCTTTGAAGAATTTTTAGGCAAGACTACAGCAGGGCTTACTCCAGAACTATTATTCATCACAACTGAAGCAAGACTTCTCTAAGCAGATGACTAAATCTGTGCATATGCTGGAATTTCTGTACTGGCTAGTGGGTTCTGTGTGGCCCAGGTGTGCTCCCCTCTAATCCTTACTAGTAATTCTGTCCCTGGGATGAAACAGTTTCCTCACATGAACATACTGATCACTCTTGTTTATTTCCCAAGGATCACCCTCTGAAGATTTCAGGTTCCTCTTCCTAGGCAGTTATCTTCTCAATCATTCTGCCCTGAAAACCCTAGCCACCAACACCTCTTCAGTCTTCCCAGCCTCACCACCCTACTGCAGAAAATCTCCAAGACTCTGTCTGAGCCCTGTCTCCTCATTCAGAGGAGTAGTAGGCTTGCAAAAATGTAGGACTTACTTCATTGTTCCCCATGTTTGTTTGTTTGTTTGACAGGGTTTCACCACGCAACTCAGATTCACAGTACTCCTCCCATTTTCAGTCTCCCTAGCACCCTAGCACATCATGTGATACCAGGAGTCGAACCGCAGTGCTTGTCTAAGCTTGCACATAGTCTGCTGTTTCAGGAGAAAAGTCTGCTTTAGAAATTTTGTCTTTATTTGGGGGAGAGAGGTTGTTTCAGGTGGAAAAATGATTTCAGCTCCCTATTAATTTATCTTAATCACAAAGGGAAAAGTAAATTATGGTGTCAATTTTGTTTAGTCCCAATTTTCTTGCTTCTTTTATATATTTGGTGCAGGGTTTCACAAAGCAGCTCAGACTCATAGTGATCCTTCTATTTTCAGCCTCCTGAGATCTGGGATGATTACAAGCATGCACCACCGCACCTAGACTCAGTCACTGGCTCAGCACGCTCTGAGAGCAGGGCTGGTGGGGCCAATGAGCAAACCCTGATCCCTGTGCTTGCCAAAGTAGCACTTAATCTGCCAAGCTATCTTGCCTGCCCTCCAAGTTTCTTGCCTCTAAAGATTTGTTTCAAATAGCATTTGTAAGTAGGCTCCATGAAGTAGGCTCCGTTTCTGTTGTTCCAAGCAAGAATTGTAGCTTTGCTCCTTGGAATGTTCAGCACTTAGGCTGAACCCTGGGCTCTGCCTTCATTGTCTGGGCTATACTGGGGCACCCTCCCTCTGCTTCTCCCATTCAGCTCTTTAGTGTTTCCTGCAATAGTCAGCCTTCATCTTGTACCCTAGCTAAGAGCAACTGGTGACTCCTGGGTGTGTTGGTTTACATTTGCTTCCCATTCTCTTTTATTTCTAGATGAAGTCATCATGTGGGTGCAGACTTCTCTCCCTCTAGTGCTACACTCCGCAGCAGGTAAGGTTTACAAGTCAAACTGCACAGAAGGCCTTGTGCATGAGATAGGGCCTGCATGCCAGAGACTTTACAGTGCTTTTGATGATTATAAAGAATGATTATAAAAAGATAGTAGATAATGTCTGAGAAGGAACATGAGAAAAGAATGCTAAGGATATAGCATAAAAAATGTTGTCAGTAAGAGGGACACCAGTTGTATCTTCCAATCTGAATAGCCTAAATGTATTACATATTTTACTGAAGCAGAGTATTCTGGAAATGTTTTAATAAACATCCAGATGCTAATGCAAGACAGAGGCCCAGCAGATAAAGGAAGAATAAAAACATCTAGGAAAACAGGGCATTGAAAATGCAAACACTGCACACAATATTTGTTTATCTTTCTCAAGATCTCAGTAAGACAAGCATTTTTCCTCCTTGGAGAGTGCATCCCTTATCTTGGCTTCCATGGAGAATTCACTAATGTGAATAAAAACGAACCAAAATTTAGAAAAATGTGATAGCGTCAACCTTACTCAAAGAGAAAATATAATTATTTAGGCACTCTTAATTACACATGCAGACTAAAACAATTGCTTGCTATTTACTGCTATATGCCAAAACAACTTAATATTAATAAATATTTGGGAGAAATGGCTTTGTAAATTTTAATTACTTAACAAAAGCAATAAAATAATTTTTAATTAAAAAGTATGTACACCATAAGTAAAATGACCCTTTGTATTCTAGTAGAGCAGCTTTTTGAGCACTGCAGGATAACACTTCTGAGCCCCTAATTATGTACACATCATGAGGGAGGAAGAGACCTAAGTACCATATTGCCTCTTCCCAGTGGAAACTTGGGAAGCAAAATTATCAAAACAGAGAAAAAGAGGAGGGAGGACTGAAATAGGTCCTTTTTGAGACATTCTCTTCCTGTCTTGTATGATATATTTTCTGTATTCATTCTAGTCAAACTCCAGAGTGCTTGGGACGACCAAGGGTAAGTCATACTTTCACCATCCCGAGGACTATTTTTCTGCTATCACAACTATTCCAGCTTCCAATGGACCAACTCATTACACTTCTTAGTGAACATTTTAATTGCCATTTTCTTGTTGGAAATTATAGCCAATTTGTGGTAATTAGTACTGATGATTTTTTTCAACAGAAATACATAGTTGTATAAATCTTATTAATAGTTTCAACCACTAACTGCTATAACTGGAAACCAACAACTTACGGGGTAGAGTGGGCTTTCATTGTCTTGATCTTCTGTGATGTGTCCAAGAATGTCCTTCCACTCTCATCTCAGAAGGGCTAAATTCCTCTGAAATCTATAATATGGCTAAAGAAATGATCTAAGAAATGAGTTTTACTTATTTTTCCTTCAGTTATACAGAATTCTCTCCATAATTGGTATACATTAAATCATTGTTACAACAGGCTCATAGGAGGGAACTATTCTGGTCTCTATAGTAGTTTTATACACAAGTTTTCTGCTAAAATGTTTAAGCTTCTGATATCTTGGGAGAAGATTGCCATGAATCTTTCTCTCTCTTGATTGAATGTGCAGGAACAGTGGCTAGAACACATGATAAAAGAAGAGGGCATTCTCTGAGGCAGACCTGTTTTCTGATACATGAACTCATTGGCTGCAGTCTCCAAACTAATTTCAGTCTGAATAGGAGAAGAAGGTCAGACTTCACCAACAAGGTACACCAGAGTCATTCTTCTGATAACAGCAAATTAGCCCTGGGAAAGAACACGTATCAGCCTGAAAAATTCATGAAGATTTGAATCTGCTGCCTAATTAGCCACAGTAGTTGATACACAAGGGGAATAAAAGTAGTCCACAACTAACAATGTCAAATTACAGACATTTGCTGGAACTTTCCATTGAGTGGCTGAATCAATTCAAATATCCTCATGACCAGCTGAATCCATGGAATCAAGCCCAGTGGAAAGTATTTCTGTGACTATGACATCACCTTTGAATATCTGAGTATGGGTGACTCACAAAACATGAATATAAGTCAAATTCAGTGTCAACACACAACACAAACACACACACACATACACACAGTATGCAATAAAAGACATATATTTTGGGGGGGCATGAAAGACTGACTAAGCAAGCAAATTCTCCTAGGACAGGATATATCCATTCTTTGCATCTTTTTTTTACCAATCTATCAGTCTCTCTCCTCCATCAAGAACAAGCAAAATTGACAAAAAAAAATAATACATGCTTGTTATGGGTTATGTCTAAATGTCCCCCCAAAGTATCATGAAGTCATAGTTGTGGGGTTTTCAGAGGCTGAAATCTGTAGAGTGTTTGACTGATTCCTGGTGTAATGCTAGAAGTAAAGTTGAAAGATGAAGTGTGGGTGATTACTAGTTCAGCCCACTGACTGGTTTTACCAAGTGTAAACCCGGTAGCCTAAATACAATGCAAAGGACAAACAGAGGCCTGCAGTCTCCCTTCCTTCCTTGCTTCACTTTCTTCTGCTGCCCTAAAGAGTTTTTTGTGGGTTTTTTTTTCTGCCACACCACCCTGCCTTGGAGAAGCCAGCTATGGACTGAAATCTCTACCTTTCCCTCTTGGATGTTGGGTATTTTGTCTCATCAATGACAGAAAACTAACTAAGATAACACTACATGTTTGAATGCTTCCAGTGAAGTACACAACTATGCATCATAAAAATATTAGACTCTTCATATCAAAATCTTCACTCTCTTCTCAAATCTTCACCTCATGAATAGCTTAGAAACTCTAAGACATGATCAATGAGGGGAATAATTATAGATTTTCATTCTAAGACAAAACTAAAGAACATAGGCAAGAGATTACACAAGACAAACAATTCATCTTTCATTTTGTACTTAGATATCCAAGAACTGAAGAAGAAAGGGGAATTTTGTAACAGAGATAAAGCATTTGTTGAACTAGGGGTGAACATTAAGATTGCATTCACTAACTTTCCCACTTACAGAAAATGACCTTGGATACAGTAAGACTCTGAGATCCTGGCATGAGCCCAGTTACACATTTAGCTTGCTACTTATAGAATCAAGAGTAGTTAAAGGTAACTGGGAGAAAATCAGAGAAAAGTAAAGAAATAAAAATAAGCAGGAAACTTCCCTGTTGTTCTATGCTGTAGATCAGACATATCCAACACTTGGCAACATACAACCCTGGACAGCAGCAGTGGGACCCCTCATAGTCAAAAAATTTTAACATTATTATGTGATGTTTTGACAGTATTTTTGATGGCTTGATTGCAGAGTGCTGGAGCACACATTACATAGGAGGCAACAAAGCACTGTGAAGAGCAGGATGAAGCCCACTGCTAACCTTATTTCCTGTATTACTACACAAAGTCCAGCTGGAACCTGTGTGCTCCAGATGTTACATGCACTTGTGCATCTTAGCAAATGAAACACAGACAATACTGATAATGATATTTCAACTTATCTACCTGTATGCGTGCCTGTGAAAGTAGAGTTTCATTGCTTTGAAGAAGACATGCATGTTTTCCTTATTATTAAACTTGGGTTTCTTTTCACAAAAATAAACAGTTAAATAAGAAAAATGTTTAAGGAAGATTTGATATATTTTTAAATTATATTTTATGTGTGAAATAAGGGAGTATGAGCAGGGCAAAATAAAAATTTAGATATCTATGCCCCAGACATTATAAACAGTAAAGAGAATTTGAGCTTTTCTCCAAGGTATCCAGCACAACTTACCTTGGTGATAAGGGAAAGCTCTGAAGAGAAATAGAGAATGTACATTCACTTTGAGGAGTCAAATGATGTCATTTTAGGAGAAGCTTAATGTGGTGGCGCATGAATAAACAGAGTGCACCAATACCTGCAAAACAGAACCATATTTCACTACTATCCACCACAATTGCTAAAATTTTATAATGAGTCATGATCAACTTCCCTATAATATATTATAATTGGTTATTCAAATAGGACATAATATGCATAAAAATCTACATAGTTCATGATATGAGCAATATCTGTATATATTCTATATGTGTTTAGGTATGCATGCATACATGTGATTAGCTATTTGCTATATGATGAAATGAGGGACCCAAGGCAAAGTAATGTATGAGTTTACCTAGATTCTTGAACCCATAAATCAATGTGTACAGACAAGGCACATGTATGAAGTATACCTAATAATATGCAATAAAAACTTCCAAGATAGCAGGATGAGTGGATAGCAACTGATAAAAAGGTTGATAAGCAGCATGATTTCAAAGGTTTTGTGATTTTCTCTTGGATGAGATTGAATGGATGAAACTGAAAAAAGTTGAGAAGTGAGGTCATAGTGTGAAAAGATGTGAAATGTGAAACACTTCTCTGTATTAGTGAATGACATAATAATGATGAGACTGATCTAAGTTACTTAGTAGATAGATGCCCAACCCCACTCTACCCTGGCTTATAGTCTCTGGTTTCTTGTGGATATATGCAAAGGAATAACTAGAGCTCACTTGGACATCAGAATTAGATCAAAGAATGTGTTTGCATTTCACCAATAATCCTTTAGTCATCAGGGAGTGATTGCATGATTATTTTAGTTTACTCCTGGGCCCTTTCCTAGACCTGGTACCATATACAAAAGGAATGCTTTGCACAATTCCATTGGACATAAGGAATGTATTTGCCACACATCACTGTTGAAGTTATCTTTTGAAGAATATTCTCTATAATAATGTTGATATTTAACACATTTGGACTAAGACCAAATGTTCCTTTTGGTTGCATTTCAGGAAATCCCAGGTCTCTCGCAGTGCCATCTGTTCAAGACAAGGTGCAACTCCATGACTTTAGGGTATTTGGGCCTCCCCTGGTTATCTCTTGAATAAGAGCCCATCTGGACACCAATTCTCAGTTATGTTTTCTTTAGATCTCAAAATAGATTTATAGAAAAGAGCAAAATCCAAAGTATTGGATCAGGTCATTGTTGTGTTATAGTGTTCACCAAGCAGACATCTATTTTGCTATAGATCTGTAACAGCTAACTTTTTAAATTTTTAAGCTGCTATTTTTAATGGACTGCTAGCAATGCAAAAAAATAAGCATTAAAGAATAAATACAATTATCATAGTCAAAACAAACTTTTATTTTATTTTTTATTAATGTTATTGAGAAACAAATAGCAATGAGAGTTTCAAAACTGATTAGTAGGAGTTTCAAAAATTAATACATTGTGTATGGTTGTCTTCATAGTGGTTATTCGTATTTCAAAATGCAGACATGATATCCTGTCCAAAAACTATTAGTAAAAATCTTTCTTCTCATTGAATTAAGAGAAAGTAGCTGTATATTTATCCTAATTATTTTGTATATACAAATAACTAAACTTTTAATCAAACAAAAATAAAAAGAAATTTTGATCAAGAAATTCTAAATAGGTCTGGGGAAATAGCTCAGCAGTCTAAAGACTTGCCAAGCTAGCACAAGGGCCTGGGTTCAATCCCCAGTACCAAATGCCATGCTGGCCCCAGAACCCCAGGCACTCCAAGCCATCTACTGAAACTGTGCATGGTGGTGCATGCCAAACTGCAAAGTGAGACCCTGAACCAAATAAATAAATAAATTTAAAAAAAGAAATTTAATATATGTATATACCACTATCTAAAAACAATAAATAATGCAAAATATTTGATTAGCCAAAGCAAAGAAATTAGGTGATTGGTTGCCTATCATTGGTGAGTATCACTGGTGCTGGTTGTACATAGTGTCAGTGCTGTTTTCAGGGTACAATCCAGGAAAAACATCTAAAGTGGCTCTGTTAATCCAAACCATAAAATCTTGACTTATGTGAGCTGGCTGATAGGATTTCTGGGATCTTATAACAAAACTTCAATGTTTGACACTTTCAAGATTTTTTTAATATTTTATGTATTTTTTGTGGTGTGGTGTGGTGTGGTGTGGTGCGGGGTGGGGTGTGTGTGTGTGTGTGTGTGTGTGTGTGTGTGTGTGTGTAGCCCAGACAGTGCTTTTTAGTCTTCTGTGTATTAGGAGAGATGTTAGAAAGGGCAGTTATAATCAGAAAATTTTCTTTAACATTTAGGTTTGGGTTAAAATCTAAGTTTCTTCTGGATGCATCATTCTAAACTGACATTGACCAACTTCATCTTAGAGTTACTAAAAGATGTAAGAACAGGTTTTCTTAAAGAAACATAAAAGGAAAGTGAGGGCCCCGCAAATGTGAACACATGGAGGAGTAATGAGAGCATAAGAAATGCAGGTTAAGAAAACAGCAACAACAAAAACAATGACATATTCACAAGCACACTATCTTATAACTTCTGTGGCTGAGTGATATTCCAGTATGTATATACATTTTATTTATCCATGTATCAATTAAGGAACATTGATTCTCTCCTCTTCTTGGGTATGGTGAATGCACAAGTTCAGGTATATATTTAACACACTGAATTTCCTTTGTATATATACCGAGTACATGAATTGTCCAATTGTACAATAGTACTCTATTTTTTTTATTTTAAGGACTTTCCATATAGTCTCTCACAATAGTTATACTAATTTATATTCCCACCAGTAGTGTGTAAGCCATTTCTCCACTCTCTTTCCAAACCTATCTTATGTATTTTTATATTAATCATCTCAACTGGCATGAGTAGTTATTTCTTGGTGGGTTGTTTTTCATTGCCTTGATTAGTGATACTGAACAACTCTCCATATACCGGTTGGCTGTCTGTGTATCTTATTTTGAGAAATGCAAATTCTATTGGGCATTGTCAATTTTTTGAATTGGAATTTTGTTTCCTCTTAAGTTGTTTCAGTTCTTTATCTATTTAGAAATTCATCTTTTGTCAAGCAGATAGTTCACTATATGTTGTTTAGGATCTAGAAAATGAAATTATGCTGTTTGTAACAACAAATAAAACTGGATAGTATTAATAAATGTTCTTATTCACATTTTGCACTTTTAATCTGATGTCAAAGAAGTTGAGAATAAAATAAAAGTAACTAGAAGCTGGAGAGAATGTGGAGGAGGGAGAAATGGAAAAATGTTATTCGACAGGCACTCAGTTACATTTGGATAAGACACATAAACTGGAATGCCTACAGAGAATTCCAACTGCCCCAGTTACTCTTCTCCCATTGCTGTCACAAATACCCAACATCCAACATAAAGGAAGGAAAGGTTTATTTAACTCACAGTCAGTGCACATTCATTCCACATTCAATTGGCTCCCAGGCACAGGGGCAGCTGTTGATGGAAGCAGAAAAGCAAAAGGAGAAGCAGCAGCTCAGAATGCGAGTACCTGCCCTGGTAGCACTTACACCCATAATCCCAGCAGAACTCATGTCCATGAACCCAGTGCTGGATCATGAATTAATTACAAGCTAAACCCGGGTGTGGTGGTGCATGCTTGTAATCCCAGCACTCGGGAGGCTGAGGCAGGAGGATTGTTGTGAGTTCGAGACCAGCCTGAGCTACAAAGTGAGCTTAAAGCCAGCCTGAACTGCATAGCGAGACCCTGTCTCAAAAAGACAAAAAAAAAAAAAAAAATTAATTACAAGCTATAGAAGTCTGCTCCATACATGAGGCTTTTGCAACTATCACAAACCATAGCAGTGAGATTTTATATTTCAAAGTTACTAAAGAAGCTTTCGATGTATTTACTGCAAGGAAATGATGAATGTCTGGGAAGATACACTGGTTTGAACATCACACAATGTATAAATACTTCAAAATACTCTGTGATACTTCATAAATATGTACTACTGTGACAATCAAGCATAAAAATCAACGCAAACTAGTCCTGGAGGTGCATATCTGTCATTCCAGCACTCTGGTAGGCTGAGACAGGAGGACTCCAAATTTGAGCCCATTCTGACTTGCTTGCATTATAAAAGGCATATAAATAAATAAAATTACATTACATAAAAGACTGAAAATGTAGCTCAGTGAACAGACCTTGATTTCAATTCCCAATACTCCCCCCCCAAAAAGAAAAAATAAACACGGAAAGAAACTGAACCCTATAACAGCCATAGAACTACTTACACCTTTCTGCATCCCAGCATCTGGAATGGGCAAGCTCAGTAATGCTGAGATGCCTAAATCTTAAGAGGAATTTCCAGTGTTTCACAGTTAGCTTGGCTACAATAGCTCACTGTTCCCCAAATATGGATATTATGACTAATAATTTTTGTCTTATATGTCTTTTCCCACTCCTTAAGAGCTAGCTAAAACTTATTCTCACTGTACAAAACAACAATATTTCTCTCAAGGTTTAGAAAACACATGCTTTTTCAGGAAGGCAGTGTTGCATGCTGTGCTATGCACTTCCTCAAAAGACTATGAAGCTGTTCTGGGCACAAATGGCTGAAATGTCCTAATATTTCTTTCCATTCAGGCATTATCCTGCCGAGATGAATATCCTGTTTCCCAGTGTCATCTTGCTGTTTTATGCTCCACCAGACAGTAATTTGGTGGACAGAGAGAGACCCAGAGAAATACAGAGGGACCCATGTCATGAAAGGAGATAAGGAAGAAAAGTAGGGATGTGAATAGGCAATAGGAAAATATTGAGGCTAATCTTTAAGTCATAGGACCATCCTGGTGCTAAATGCTGAGTGATCCATTTAGGCAATCTTTTATATTCTTCCTCAACATTGCCAATAATAATGGCAGGATCCAGAGGAGAGTCACCTCATTACCTGTCACCTTCGCTTTCATTTAGGCATCTTCCTCCTCTGGTTTTGTAGATTTCCCTCGTGGTAACTCTGCCCCCTCCTGTAGCCACTGCCACCCTTCGTCTCTGACACTTGTCCCAACCCTGTCTCCACTGGTCATACTGCTCAGCTTTCTGAAGTGCCCTTCCTTTTCAGACATAATTTATTCCATTCCATCTCTCCTTCTCTGTGGTACTATTAGGCTCCTCCCTGACGAAACTCTCACTTTTCCTGCCAAGTGAGATCTCTGTCCTCTGAATAACTAGGGATGTTATGCTTACAACACTTAACGCATCTTGTCATATTTTGTACTAAAATGTTTACTAGACATGGACTGTAGGTAAACCACCATTTTAAGTGCTATTATATTCTGAATTCAGGGCTTTTAAAATTATTTGTATCTTGTATCCCTGGAAATTGCCTTAAAGAGGGATGAATTCATTCATCCTTAGATATTCTGCATGCCCCCTATACACAAAAGAGATTGATTCTCACCACAGAGTTTTGATGTGTGTAGAGGACTCTTTACTCAAAATCAGTCCTTGGCTTTGTTAATATGAGTTGTCTCTTTCCTCTAGGAGAGGAGTTCTCCTTTTCTTAGATGATGACAATGGTGAGAAGTCCCTTCTGACTGCTTCATTGCTCTAAATGCCCACAGATAGTTTTCTGGGTTTTGTGAACTCTTAAAACAATATATTCATGTATCTTGTTTTCCATAGACTTTCTGAAGTACCAGTAATTCCTCAATATTAAATACTATAGCAAAATGAATCTCATTTTACTTCTGAAATGAAAAGGGTTACTCTCATATAACAGTAACTAAGCTTCTACAAAACTCAGTCTTGCACATACAGGGATTTCAATCCACCCTACACTGATATAGTGCAGTCATGGTGGTGGCCAGAGGAAGCCATGAGCCAACTGTGGTCTCTGGGAAGCAGGACACCATTGGTACCTGCCAAACAGACCTTCAGTAGCATCTAGCTAGTATTCAAATGATTAAAATGAAAATGAAATCTAAATGTGATAAACAGTGGGTAGATTATCCTGAAATAAGTTCACTATTAGAACTCACCATACATGGCCCGCTTCCTGCTTCTCCATGAAAGTCATATCTTCTAATACTGCTCAGTGCAGCACCATCTGCACTGTGTCTCTTTTTCCTCTAGAAGTTTGCCTCAAAATGGGCAAGGAGGGCTGGGAAGATAGCTTGGCTGTCTAAGCACCTTCCTCGCAGGTGCAAGGACCCAAGATCGAATCCTGGTACTGCATGCCATGCTGGCCCCACACTGAGCTGGCCACCAAGACCAGGCATGGAGGTGCACACCTATAATCCCAACATTGGGGAGACTGACACAGGAGGATCACTACAGGTATGAGCTGTGTACTAAGACCCTATAACAAATAAAAATATTTTAAAAAATGAAAGAAATGAGTGAGGAAATGTCATTATTTTAATCAGCCCCATTTTTCTGTGCAAAGCTAGCTCCACACACATGGGCGAAATGAGCAAGAGGAAACATTTATGGATATGTATGGCTCAGCTACTCTTCGAAGTTTTACATATGTTTAATATCCTGAATTGTATTAGTCATGAATTTTTCATGGTTTGTAGTTCAAGTTATCAGTTTCCATTCCTCCAAGGAAACTTTCTAAAAATTTCTGTTTTCTACTAACTCTTAAAACACAATATCCATTCACAAAATTAACTGAGAAAAGACAGCGCAACACATCAAAATCAACCATATATGTACCACAGTGCCATAGTAACAAATATTGGCCTTTTCCAATTTGTTGTTATGGAATAAACACAAATATCCATGTAAGGAACACAGGATGTAACATAAGCAAGGCTTTGTGTCATCATTTATTTGTCCTCTCCAAACCCCAAGATTATTCTGCCTAGCAATGAACACTCATTAAAATCTGTCCCCCAAAACTAGAATCCAAACCTGTAATGTTTAATTTCTATAAATTCACAATTTCTAGCAGTTTGACTTGGTCTGTTGATTTGAAAGCTTTTCAGAAACATATGAATCTCTTATTTTTCACTGATGCACTTCTCATATAAACTCATACAAATATTTAGATCAATGAGTAAATACGTTGATAATATCATTCCTACTAATTCAAGAAATTGGATCTAGACAATGAGTATGAACCCGTGCGTCAGCCAGGGATCAGACATGAGCCTCTCACCACGTGGGCTGCTGTAATATCTCACGTTTCTAAGGCGATGACAGGCGTGACTGCCAAATTCCCAGCGATGGCCAAACGCAGGCTGTGTGCTTCATGAGGAGATTTCACTCTAGCAGGAATAAAGCATAAAATATGCTTCTTTGTTTCTCTTTAAGTTACTTGTGTTTACATAGAATCTTTTCCTAAGAGGAAATTTTTCCAGCTCACCTAATCAAAATCGGTCTGATTATGTGGGTAACCATATGTATTGGCTCCACTAGCATGAATATCAATCTGAAAGTAAAGTGATGTCCTCCCAGCTCCCAATGTTAACACAGATTCTCTCTCTCTCTCTCTCTCTCTCTCTCTCTCTCTCTCTCTCTCTCTCTCTCTCTCTCTCTCTCTCTCATAGAAGAAAATCAACTGTCCAGGAGTATCGTGGGGGGGGGTACAGTGATAGTCCCTCAGACAAAAAAGACATACATCTAATTTATCTCACTGGATTTCCACAAAAGCAAAATATTTGAAATTCACAAAAATCCTAGGACGTTGGGAATAATGCTAAATGAAGCAAATAGCTAGTGAAGCGAGGAATACAGGCATTGATGCTTACTGCAGATCACGAATTAAGAGGAAGTGTTTATTAACAACAAAAAAATCCCTGTAGGTTATAAGGAAAACTGCAATAACTGATAAGGGTCATCTGGCAGACATGGAAACTGGAAAAAGGTTTTTTAAAATGCCAATTTTCAGGTAGAACAACTAAGGATCATGCTATTCAAAAGATAACAATCCCATAACCCTTGAAAAAATGCAAACAAAAATAGCCAATATCTAGCTATTATGTACATTAAAATAATAGTTCAAAATGATTCCTATTTAGCTTTGTGGACTTACTTTCTCTAGAATTATCAATCAAACTAAAATTTCCTGTAAGACCTTTGTAAGAAGCTATGTCACTCATCTTGACTAGCAAAGAAGATCTTTAATAACTTTTTTAGTTCTAATTGGTTGTTATTGGAGAAAGGAAATTCTGGTGTCATATTAAAAATTTCTATGAATAATTAATTTCTACATTATGTACTCCTGTGTGCTACAGCATTTAAGGTTGATCTCACCTGCAGTGTGTTACTTCTGAAACTAACATAATTTAAAGGAAAATCAAGAAATTTTAAAATGATTTCAGAAACCTTGGGATTTACTAAGTAAATTCCTTTAATTTGGGGGGCCTCCATTAGTTTTATTGAACTGGGGAAACACCTTCACGCTATGTATGTTTTACATGTATTTGACCACGAAGGCACTGAATGTTAAGGTATTAAAAACTATCAATGCTATCAATACCTAAGAGAGATAAACATCAGAGAGAGGTACTTTGACTCAGTGTTACTGCTCAGGATTATGGTACAAACGTGCTCATTATGAACAGGAGGTTTTCATAAAAACAGCAAAGTGCTATGGAAACAGGCACTGAAAGTGGCACCATCATCATCACCATCACAACAAACATAAAGGTGAACTAGCTTTGAAATAACACTAGTTCTCCTACTTGGGGCTTGAATCTCCTTCATTCTAGTGGCATGTGCCCAGATGTCACTGGTACCTTGTACAGCCCAGACTCTTGCCAGCTATTGGAGCTTGTTGCTGGTATTTTCATTAATTGAAGCATGAATGTTTGTAGGTGTCATCTCTTTTGCAAGGTGAAAAATTGCTTTGTTTTGACTGGACATGATGCCATGCTTCACCTTCTCTCAGAAACTGTATTTTCTTGAATGAGTGTTTTCTTGGCATTTTGAAGCTGGACACTCATAGTTAGCATTCAGCAACCAAATGACTTTATGATTCAACTCAGCTTCCAGCAAAGCATGGGAGTGGGGTCAGATTGGCATGGTGCCTCTTATAAGGAAAAGAGAGTGAAAATTGCTACAAAATGATCAATGCATCAACATGTTGCTGAGCACCTGTCCTGTGACAATCTGGAGGCTAATATTGAAGACAAGGCAGTCCTGTTCTTCAAGACCTACACAACATAATTCAGAAGGTACATATATAACACGTAAAATAATGCAGTATATACAATGCCTGCCTTCATGAGTACATGTAGACAAAACAGGAACAGGGGTATTAAAGAAATGAAGAAAGGTAAGCCAAAAGTCTCAGTGACAGAGAAGTTCCTGAGAGTATGCTTAACCTTCAAGGGATGGATGAAATAGCTAGCCATAGGAAAGCTGGAATGCAGAGTGATGACACTGACCCACTCAGAGGAAATGGACTGCATGTGGAATGGTGGGATGATGACACATCTTGACATCTTGTCTAACTAGTTTAGATTCAGTACAGCAAGAATAAAGGACCACTAGAACTTCAGACCTAAAGAACTGCCTCAGTACATTAAACAGCTGAAAACACAAAATTGCAGATCAGTTTGGAACTTTTCCATGAGCACCAAGAACTGATTACTTGAAGTGTGACAGACCAAATTTGACAACCTCTGAAGCATCCTCAAGATTTTTGGTATACAACCCTCCACAGCCTTGCATTCAAGGAAGGTATGAGCCCAAGTTCCAGCTTGGGAAAGCTGGCAGGACTCAGTAGGGAGCAAGATATCAAAGAGAAAAACTGAAAATTTAAAACTAATCATGAGACCTATGTTCAACATTCAAATTGGCCACTCAAACTGATGAAAATTTACAAAAATGCTGCTGTTCATAATTTGGGGTAATCCAGAGGAGATCACCTTTTGCCTCTGTAGAAAGCCCATTAGTTAATGTCACTGGATACCAGGTCTGTCATTTACTACCTTTGTGACCTTAAACACATCTCTTAACCTCTCTGTCTCAATTCCCTATTCATAAAATGGAAATGATTGTCACGCCTACCATATAAATGCAGGAATTGAGTTTGTATTGGTAAATCACTTAAAAGAGCAAGAGTTACAGACACCACAGTTGCTATAAAATGGTTGTTAATAATAAATAACAAATAATAGGGTGAAAAAGAACTTTCCTAGATATTAAAATATCATAAATATTCATTTGACTCAATCAAAAGATGCAAATATCTTAAGAATTTTCAAGCAAGTAAGATGGCAGTCCATCTTACTGTAGAAAGTAGATAATTGTGTACATTTTGTACCCCAGGGACATGGATGACACTTGAGGCAATTTTTGTTGTCACAGTGGCATGGGGGAGATCTGTGTGCACGAAGAGCTACAATCATTTACTAAAGAGACCAGGAATGTTCTAAACATCCTATAATACCTAAGAGAGATAAACATAAGAGAGAGCTACTTTGACTCAGTGTTACTGCTCAGAATTATGACACAAGAATGCTCATTATGAACAGGAGGTTTTCATAAAAACAGCAAAGTGCTATGGAAACAAATAGAAAACCCACAGTCCAGCTCCACTTATTCTCTATTCTCAGCATTCCTCTGCTAATTCATTTTCCAACTGTGGTCATGATCAAGGTTTCCTGTGACAGACTTTACCTCATGGTGTACTAGGCAAAGAGTGGGAATTCAGGACATATGTTTCGCCATTCAGTATAGCACTATGAGCTTCCATCATCACTGGATTCATTGTGTAGCCAAACTGTATGTCATAGGGAGGACATGCAGGCCCATCCCCCAGGAAACATTCTCCTTTCTTAGGGAGCCAACAGCAGCACTTAGGAAATAAGTAGGGACCCTCAGACAACTGGATGAGAGCAAGACTGAGATTCTGAGAGTGTGGCCTGAAACCTTGATTGTCCTGACTACTCCTAGAAAGGAAAAAACAGTGTAACTGCAGCTTGCCTGTACCCTTCATAAAAGCAAAATCTGGGCCAACCGAGCTTGAGACATGGATAGAAACTAGATACATGAAGGGAGAGCATTTTTCTACATGATATTTAGTTGCAAAAGTGCACAAATGGGAATAATTATGTGTCCAGAGGAAGATTTATCCCTGGAAGGATGATTTCAGGAACTGGAAGTGGGAAGACTGGTGGGAATAACAAATAAGTCTGGATATGGATGGGGTCAGTGAAGACACTTAGGTCCTTCCCGAAAGGTAATGAAGAAATGTATGTCCAGGCTTTCATGCACGGAAATGCACGAGGGAAACAGATGTTTATAACTGCTGGACTGCATCGGCATGAAGATAGATTCCACCCTGGCAAGCACAGGGAGGAGCCTCACTCCCTGCCCTGGCTGCAACTTGAAGAAAAGGGCCTTCTGCCCTGGCGGCCAATGCCTAGAGATACAATACAAGCTGCTAGATAAGTTGTGCTTCCCGGGAAAGGTGTTGTTTAACCTAGCAGCAATTTTATGTCTGTACATATTCGTGTGCTGAAATGCACCACCACACAGTGCCATTTACAAACACTGCCAGGAGCTCAGCCTTTAGCTTGGGGTGGGGATTCATGTTTACTTAGCTACCTGAATTTATTTCTTTACTTTTCTTTCTTTTCATATCTTTTTATTTCTTTCTTTGGGGGTTGCTAAATTATACATGTAAATCAATATGTATTTTGAATTTACATACTAAATGCAAATGATGCGACTGTTGCTATTTCTCCAGTTCCATATTTGTTCTCTGCGGAATGAATACCATACGTACCTTCAATGAATCACTCTGGGCCTTTGTCCTTCTGGCTTCTCAGATAAGCGTCATGAATGAAATGGGGGAGAATAGTTTTGCAGTGTGTTCTGAACAACACATTGGTTAGGATTTAATGCATAAAGCTCACCAGTGGGTTTTGAATCTAATGATTTATGTAAACTGAGAAATCTTGGGCACCATCAGAAAGTAAGGGTCATGACAGCTGCTGCAAACTGGAGGATAAGTCCTCACTTCATATTAGCTTTAAAAAGAAATTGAACCTGCTGAGAAACGGCGAGCAGAACTAAGCCAAAAGGTAGTAGAGCAACTCACTGGCTACGGTCACCATGTGCCACCAGGAGGCACAAAGTGGGGCTCAGCATCTAGCAGACATATCTGTGGCCCTGTGGCCAAGGGCCTGGCACTTCCAGGAGGTCACCAATATTTGTGTGCATTCATATTTGTACTATGTCTTCCTCTTCCTGAGCCAGCCTGCAGCCTCTCCAAGACCTGTGACCTCAGCTGACCTCTTTGGGAAGGACAAGGGACATTTCTCTCCTCCTAGACCATCCACACTAAGCCTAAGCTGGAATGGTTTATTTTCTTCAACCAGAAATCATCCCCTAAAAATCCGGCATCATCATTTAATTAAAGACTTAAATAAATTTTGACACGATTTCAGGAGATATTCTGGAACAGATAAGAATATTACCTTCCTCTGATTTCCTCCTTTAATTCACCCCCAAAATTCCACCCTGCTACTTCTGACATTGTCTTTCTTCACGTAGAATAATTCCTGCCATTAACTGTACAAAAGAGAAAAGATTAATTCTGAGTGTTTAAAAAAAACTAAATTTGAGTTTGATTCTTTTTACCAAATCTCACACCTTTTTTATCCTCTGTTCAGTATAGTTTCCCATTAAGAGCTATCAGATTCAATCAAGGGCCTCGATTCTTATAGTTCATCTTTCCTGAAATTCAATGCTCTTCTCCCCTTCTCAATGAACTTTGCTAACTACATGCATAGAGTTGTCACTCAACCTTAGTTACATCAAGTAGATGCATTTCAAGTAACTCATCTAAGACAGGAGCAATAAGACTTTAATCATTTCCAAATGGAAACAAAGTTCTCTGATCAGTGGAAGTTGAGCAGTGTCAGCAGCATGGGCTCTGCTATCCTCCCACCCAATTGGAGGAAAGTGCTCCACTCCTTTTATGGTGACCCTTACTTACTCCTCGCCTACTGAAGGGTGCTTGGGGAATCCAATTATAGTTGAAGTACAATAGCTAATTTCAAAGACTGAGACATCTCATAATTCTCAGCACTACCTTCAAGGATGAGAGTTAATGCTGAAAATGCCCTAAAATAACTTGAGCTATGTTTATTTAATTTACTTCCTCCATACCCACATGCACATATATCACTTTTTTGTGCTAAGAGAGAAAACAAACCAATGTACACTGTAATGGAACCACTAATGAGCTGATGCTATCTGCTGGCCTCTTTAAAATGCTGTTCCCTTCCTGTTTTGCATTTGTTAGGTTAGAATTTTAAATTGAGTGTGTATCTCTGAGTTGTCTCCTACCCCCTCCTCCCCAGATCTTTCCTCTCAGTTCCTTCTGCTTTGAAATTTGAGAATCACATTTCCTTGAAAATTGATTGCCATTTGGAAATGGAAAGAGATTCACACTTAAATTCATGTATACCCACATAAATACTCAGATACAAAGGCCATCCATATTACCACCTACATGGAAGTCTGAGTTGCATGTGAGATATGTGCACACAGTAACTCCCCTTCTTACATAGGTGCTTATATATTTTCCTATAACTCCCTTCTTTAAAATAATTTGAGTTCCAGTAGCTTGACATTTAACATCTTTTAACTATCTTCTAGGGATCTTTGTTATCTAAAAGATAGTTGTTGGTGGTGTCGTTGTTGTTTTAATTTGGGTGTCCCATGTGTTTATATAAATAAAATCATCAATATCTGGTGAGGGTACTTGGAGTGCACCTATTTGAGAAAGATATAAAGTGGATGATGTGTTGAGCAGAATGGGTGATATTTTATATATAAGGAACTTACATACCAAACTCCCAACACTAAAAATTTTTGACTATTTTTGAGTATTAGTTGCATCCCTTTTATGTTCAGTAGTTTCTGGGCTTGGGTCATGAATTATACGATCATCATTATACCTAGCACTTATGCACAGTTCAATTGCAGTTGCTGATGAAACGTATTTACTGGAAAAGTACAATCCACAAAACAAAGAGCCTTGAATCTTTTGTAAGAGAAGGTAGAACATGTCAAAAAGGCCACTCTAACACTACTTGTAGACTAACCCAGCATCCTTGTACTGTCACCAGTCCTGAAGCCATCTTTTGCCTCTGCCAATTATCCTGTCATTGAGACCCTTCTAATCAGTCTCCAACTCTATGTCTTATAACCATAGTTCACAGTGTGTGGTGAGAAATCCTTGAGCCTAACATCAAACTTGAATAGTGTACGAAATTGTCTCAACTTCAAAGTTCTACACAATGAAAGAATGAGGATTTGGACCTATGACTCAAGAACCCAGGTTTAGTGGCCATTCTACCATCTGATGAATATTTAATAGTTGTTGGAAGCTATAACCCACTAAGATAGTTCCTACTGGATTTCACCACTCTTTTTTTTTTCCATTTGTTTTTATTTTATTAAAATACAAATGTCAATCAGACAGTTTCAAGACAACTTAACCATACACATTTGATGAATTAATACATTACAAACTGTTTTCATAACGTTTTGGTATTGTACAAGGTGCATACATGATATTATATTTACAGATATTATTTTAGCAGATATCTCTTATCAGTGAATTAAGAGTGTAGTTGCTTATTTATCTTATTTTTTATACCTGAATTATATCAAAAATTCACCACTCTTGTATCTATTCATTTCATCCATTTATTTTTTTATTTTATTGAAGAACAAATAGCAATGAGACAGTTTCAAACCAAATTAGCAGGACAGATTCAATAATTAATACATTGCATATAGTTTTTGTAATGGTTTTTTGTTGTTCAAGATGCATACATGATATTCTATTTACAAACACTATTAGAGGAGACGCCTCTAATCAATGAATTAAGAGAATGTAGCTGTATACTTATCTTTTTTAAGCTGAATTAGAGTATAGTTTCAATAATTAATACTTTTTATATTATTATCTTCTAGTGGTTATCCATAGTACAAAAAGCAGAGAGGATATCCTGTCCAAACACTATTAGTGCAAATCTTTTTTCTCATAGAATTACACAAAAGTACCACATATTTATCCTAACTGTACTGTCTATACATTTAATAGACAATTAAGGACCCTGCTTCATAAGAGCTATGGATATCAGTTTAGTGTGTGTGTGTGTGTGTGTTTGTGTGTGTGTGTGTTTGTGTGTGTGTGTTGTACTCTTTATCTATAGGATCAACTCATATTCCTTGCTTCTGCCATTCAGCTCTACAGAAGTTTGTTCTCCTTCCAACTGAAAACACAAAGCTCTCACTTGGCAAGGAGAACTGGATCTAGTGATGGTCCTTCTATTTTGTCGTCTTTCATGTATTTATGTGATTTCTCAATGGGACAGTAATCTCCTTAAGATCAAGAGCAGGGTCACCTTTTAAGCACTTATGAAAGGGATGGACATGCAGCTGTTGCTGGATGAATTTTGACTGATAAGCTCCTAAACCAGTGCAATGAAGCCCTGAAATTGCATGCTTTGGAGATCTCCTAGAGCTTCAGTTAAGTGGTAGCGCAGACTAAATCATCTCTCTAGCCCTGAATAAGTACAATATTTAAAACATTCTTTGGACACTCAATATCATGGATCTCACAAAATATCAGAGGCAGAAAGTACCACACCCAGAGTCAAAACTGCTTTGCAGGTGAAAAGAGACTGGTCTAAGATGACACCAAAGGTTAGTATAGTTGGGTCCTAGAATATTCACCGGTGTCTTTTTCCATCAGTGCCTCCTGTAAACATGCCAAGCCTTGAGAAAAAAGGCTCAGAGGAAGAATATCAATTTCCTAGTCAGGGGGTTTAGATTTGGCCATGAAATAGAGGATTGTGCTCCGTCAATATCATTTCTTGCCTTTCTTGTGATTTTAGGATTTTTTTTTCCCAAAGTCATCTCCAGAGCTGCAATCTACACTACACTACTTGTCCATAATCACTGACTGCTCTCTGCAGGAGGGAACCATGTGGAAAAATGCCAAAAATCAGCAGTCTTCACTGTGTGCTCAGCCTGATAGATCTCTGGGCTGCTGTCCGCGCTTTCTCAGCCCCTCTTGAGGTTTACCCACCATCCTCCAGACCCGTGCGTGTCACTCAGCATTGATCTGTGCACACTTATTTTCCTCCTTCTTTGTCTCCTACCTTGCTCTTTCCCCCAAGACAGACATTTGTGCTTGGGCACACCATACTCTATATAGCTTAGTATTTTCACAGAAAGTTCCTTCTCTTCCACCTTTAACCCTGTTATAACTCCTTCTCTATGACCAGGAGTTGCCCAGCTATTTCTTCTAAAGCTCAAGGCCTTTCCTTCCTGCCTAATAATCTGTGCAGGTGCTCTCTTTTAAATATTCAAATTAAATAGAATACCTGACTTTTCCTTGCTTGCTTAGTTGCTTTGTATGACATTTAATAAAAACCATAGTATTCTAATATATTATCTACAATACATTCCTTACAGTATACAGGGTCATTTTTTATAAAGACTATTTGGGTTATCAATCTAAAGGTTCATATCACAACCCTGTATTACAATATTGTACTCAAGATAAAATCAGATTAAATTTTGACTCACAATGCCTCAGGTATATGGTTTGCATAACACTTTTATTTTCTGTAAAATATGCTATTGCAGCACAAACATTCTGACATGAGCCAGCACTCTAGGCAAGGCGAGATATGAAATTTAAAATTTAAAGTGAAACAAAAAGCAAAATAGTTTCTTAATAGAAAGACAAAAGAAAGGAGTTTTTTGTTTCAAAACATCCTTTCATAATTAGAAGCAAATAATAAGCTAATCTTAAATAGATTTCTCAGTCTGTCTTCTGAAAGTCTCCACGTGTCCCTCAACATTTGACTGTCTCCATATGCGCATGCCATGGTGACCCTGGTCACTTTATCTGTTGTGATCCGTGTACATTTGGTCTTGTTCCTGCTTCTGCTGACTCAAGGACTGTCACACTGATCCTTCCTTCTTTCTTTCAAGTTACTTTCCTAATCCTTGATTTCATTTTTCCCAATACAAATACTGTAGTAGATCTGAGCTATGGAGCAAATAGCCCTTGCTTCACTCTAATTGTCTAACCCTTTCTCTCTGCCATGCCTTTTTGGTAGCAGTTTCCAGGTTGCTGGAAGCAAGAAAATTCTACAGGGCACAACCTATTTCAAGTAAAATCCTTCCCTTTAGTCTAATCAATCAGCCAAGAAGAGCATAGGACCTGTAGCTGCCTCTTGCTGCATACCATTTGCTGTCCCCATTCAGGAATGAAGAAGCTACCACACAGAAGTTCTTTCCTTAGAGTGCTTAGAGGCTAGGCAAAGAAGGGTCACTTGTGCAGGTAATGAATGATGAATACAAAGGAGAGAAGAATTGTTGTGAGTGAATATAATTTGTCCTCCAGAAGTTGAAGCACTGGAAGGATGTCTCAAATGTAGCAGTCTTGAGAAAAGGCTGGTTGTTAAGAAGTAGAGTATAATAGCAAGTGAGTAGCGTGTAGGGGCTCTACTCTAAGAAGGAATTAGTGCCCTCTTGTGGCATGGTGGTTAATCTTAATTAAATCAACTTAATTGGTTTGGGAGCTGCCCAAGTTAGAAGTAGTAAAACACACTTCTGATTGTGTCAGAATGAGTCATGAAAGGCACGAGTTTGGGTATCATATGTAGTTCCTGGCCCCTTTTTCTCTGACAATGTTTCCACTGCTCTGCTTCTAGAATCCATGAACTAAATATCTTTGCTCTGCCTCACCCTTTTGCCATGTCATTTCCGCCTTGGAGGTAATCTTTCCATGGGCTGACTCCCTTGGACAAATTAACTAAATTAAGTTTCTCCTTCCCTTAAGTTTTAGGTGTCAGGTACTGAGTCTCATCTATGGAAAGCTGCCTAAAAGAGCAGAACATGGTTAAGGCCTTAAAGGACAAGATTAATTCCCACAAGAGCAATGAGCTCTTATGAAGCAAAGTCAGCTTCCCCAGCTATATGTCTTGCTTCTTCTCTTCTACACACATGTTCCTTCTGCGTATGGTTGCTTATCTTCTACGTTGTGATGTAGCCAGAAAATTCTCAGCAGACACAAATGCTTATGTTTTGGGGCCTTCCCAACCAACAAGATCAGGAACTAAATACACCTCCTCATAATAAGGCAGCCTGTCTCAGGTGTTTTGCTATAGTTTCCCAGAAAGAAGATAGTGAGTTAGGGTAAATCATGGTAGACAGTAGGTGCTTGAGCATGGAAAAACATCTCATCTACATGGGTGAATAGGAGGAAGTCTGGGATGAAGATGGAGGCTTCAGTACTGTCATTCCCTAGAAAAGGTGACAAACTCATCTGCCTAGAAAGTAAGGTAGAGACCCAGCACCAGGCTCCCCAGGGTAGCCTCCCTCCTCATGCCCCCTAGCCATTTTAAGAAAAAAAAAACTGAAGCTACAATAGCCAAGTACAGTCAGAAGGAGGACTGAGGGTTAATGAGTTTTGTTAGCGTGCTACTTTAATTGCTGCCGTTATTTCTGTACATACGCCTAGAGGCTTGCAGTGAGTGCATTTTATTATTAATATTAAGCATTTTGTACAGCACTTTCTGTTTGCAAAGTGCTTTACAATCATTAATTAGTTATTCCTCTGACACCCTGGTGAGGTGATCCAGGCCTCATTCACTCCCCTGCTCAGTTATATATGACAGCCTCAATGTGTTGAGGCTAAATGACTCAGCCAAGGTCACCAGGGCCAGTCAGGGAAAACCTAGGATTAGAATTTCCCTGTATCCCTTCAAGATGCGGTTGATGCTGCTGGAGCCAGAATCTGCCCTAGACAGTGCCCATAAATGCTACAATAAATAAATGAAGCCAGTAGCAAAAAGAAAAAAAAAAAAGTTTCGTAGGCCTCACTGCTAAGACCTGGGGACACCTCTATCACAGTGGCAAGATCTAGAAAGTGCCGAGAGAAGACCAGAACGGCGCCAGTAATAGCACAACCTGCCGTATCCTCATAGCCAGTTTTAACGTGTCCTCCCGGAGCCCCAGGCTGTCCTTGTTGCTGGCTAGCTCAGCCCGTTTCCTTAGCACAGGCCTTTTTAACTCCGAAGGCATTCGCTGCCCAAAAGGGCTCCAAAATGTATAATAACGTAGCGACACCTGGAAGAGCACCGTGTCAATTTAATTTGAACCAATTTGACAAGTCTGATACACTTTCAGGACAGCAGCTCACCAGGAGACAACACAAGCCTTCTCTTGTTAGGTTCTTACCCTTGCTATTTCTCCTGGAAGTAATTACCTTAGATCAAGAGACCGATTGTAAACGCGTTATGTTTTGCTGACAGCACAAAGCTGGGGAGAAGCAGGAACTCCAGTTTGAGAGGCAAGGAAAATACAACACGATGTGCTTCCCTCTCTAAGCTGCTCTGTGGCAAATGAAATTCAGTATTGACAAATGCACATTAATGCCATTGGCCGGGGAGAGGAGGGATGGAAAGTGCTGACCTACAGAAGGAACGTTTGCTTTAGGTGTCCCTGGGCCACAATGTTGGAAAAATCACCCAGGGAAACATTAGCATCAAGAGCATCTGGGGATTGTCTTTTTTATTTTAAACTAATGCATCATCTTAGGAAAGAATTGTCCCCTCCCCACACCTGCCCACACCCACCTCCTAGCATTTGTGCCAATTGGAGTAGATCCTGAGACATTTTCCAAGGATTAGTGATCAAAGCCGACATCCTGTAAAGAAATAGAGATCTTTCTAAAAGCAGGAGCTCTCAATTTAAATCCCCTTATGGCAGATGTTTTTTAAAAGCAAAACCTGTTTTGCCTCAATTTGGGCAGTACTGAGCTCAGCCCTGATTTATGTTCATTACTCTCACAATCCTCCCTTCCGATGTGAGGGGATCATGACTGTTCAGTTTGTAGCGCATTTCTCACTTCCATTTTGATGATATTTCCAGAAAAATGTCACAGAACCAGATGGGCCACCTTCCTCCGCAACGCCCAAAGTTAACTTTACCTTCAAGGGGAAGAAAACACCATTCTCGGTTTAGCACATACTTCACATTTCCTTTTTTGGTTTGTTTACTTGTTTAAGTGCTCTTTCTATGTGCTAAAAATGAACGTATACAAAGGATCTACTGGACCGCCACTGCTGGGTAGCTGGGGAGAGAGCATTTAGTGGACACATGGGGACAGACATCAGGCTGTGTTCTCAGGAAACTTGCCATGGGAGTGAGAAAAAATATGGATTTAGAAATAACAGTTCTCTTCAGCTGTACTAGAGATGGGTCAGTTGCCAACAGACAGATCAGCATTACAGAGATTTGTGTCAGGAATGAAAATAACCTCCTGAGAATCCGTAGAGGAAGTAAAATTTAGACGACACTTGGAAGAATAAATGTAACATACATGCACACCTATGGGCCTGAACAGTAATCTAGGGCTATTTTTTTTTTCTGATTTTTTCTCTTCAATCCCCTATGACCTAGAATTCCTTTTCAGTGCTTCTTGAACTCTATTTGACTGCCTCTGATGTTTTGGAAGCAGGAGAATTGGGTTTAGATTTACTTGTTTCACAGTGAAGTCATCTCAGGATCAGCCAGGCCTTACCTGCGGGTTCTACTGTACAGGACTTCATTCCTCTGCAGAACAAGTTGAGATCCTCCAGGGAGGCCTTTTGCCCACCTGAGTCACCACCACCCTAAGTCAGCCCCTCAGTTCTGCCATGGAGCCCTGAGTCTCCTGGAGGCTGGCAAGCTGGCAGTGGTTCCTCTAGTCCAGTGCTCAGTTCTCAGTGCCCTGGCTGACATATGCTTTTCTCCTTCATTTTTTCTGCTTCCTCTGACACCCAGTGCAGTGTCGATGCCTAGTCAAGTCTTTCAACGTGGCGCTCCCTCTCTGCACAAATTCTGAGTGTCAGTTCTGTGCCAAAGAGTTGCTCGTTTGAGTAGTCTCTGCTATAATAATATGGGAATAATATCTAGCATTAACTAAGCACCTATTGTTACTGTGTGTAATGCACTATGCTAAATGTTTATAGCAGTATTTGATAGAATCCCCAGAGCAGCCCCACGAAGCAGGTGTATCTATTATCCCCATGTTTAACATGAATAACCTCAGGCTTAGAGAGGTTGCTGAGAATTTCAAGATTATACAACTGGTAATTGGCTGTGCTGAGGTTGAAAGCCTCTCTGGCGAAGTCCCAGCTTTCAGCTCTTTATCTCCACCTCCCTATACAAACACAAGGAGATGACAATAAGAAGATGAACAGAGGTGTTTCTCTTGCATCGCAACTGCTTTTTTTTTTTAAACACAGATGAAACATTCAGTGAAGAAAACAAGATGTAATTGAATATTTGTGCTTGTTTTCAAGAAATCTTAATTTTTCTTCATCTTTTTTTGTTTTAATTTATTTTAAGGTTCATAGAAAAATCTGTAAGACATAAACCAAAATAGATTTCAACAATTCCACAGATGTGCTGCCTTTAACTCATAGAGCAATCACTCAGACTGTTCACTCTTCTTTTGCAAATAATTATCAGCTCTTGTTTTTATAATTTGGCAAGCCAGATATAAAACTTACTTGCACTTTAATATGTGAGGAAAATGAAATTTGTAGAAATTATAGTTTATTTGCAAGGAGATAATTCTGGCAGGTGAAAGCCAGTTATTAATCTGAGTTTGTCTGAATCCTCACTATTATTTTTGAGGTTTCTTTTTTGCAAAAATATTCTCTGAAACCAAATTGAAAGTTAACTTAATCTTCAGGACAATGGCAGGTTAGTTATGCAGAGGGAATAATACATGATGGTTTCCTAGAATTACAAAACAATTATTTTAATATAAACTATTTAAGAGTTGATCTGTAAGTCCTTACAAAATTTGACACAGAGACAATTAATGGATTGTAGATTTTTAATGTGATTATAGCAACCAATTAGATTCTATCAATAATCTACACTTTACTCTTCCACAGGCCAACTATAGCCAGCCCAAAGTATACAAATTTTAATGCCAAGATTTTTATTCTTTAATAGATCATGTCATTACTTGCATCAAACAATAAAGTTAGCATTAACAAGGTATTCTTGTGAATATATATAAAAGCCTTCAATAATCATGTGTTAACAAGCATAAAACAAAGATTCATAATAATACAAGTGATAAGAGCTATGTAATGTTTTGCATATCAATGATTATATCACACACATATGAGAATTTAATAAGAAAAAGTTTGTGAATATTTAAACATTTAGCTGGCTACCATAGGCCCTACACAATTGCTCCAGTGAATAGGCAGCAAATGCATAGTTTGCAAGTGAACTTCTAATGAACTCGACTAATCTCTGCCTCTACTTCCAAAAATGTTTGCAGTGTAACTACCTCAAATCCACCTTCTTAAAGAATTATGTTCCTTCATTTACTATGCTTTTACTAAAGCTTTTAAAATTCTATCATAAGAAATTTCTAATCTATATTATTTATATTAATGATACTTTATATCAAAATTCATCAAGATATAGGCTACTTGGGCTGGTGAAATAGCTCTGCAGACTAGGTGCCTGCTGTGGCAAGAATAGGAACCAGGATTCGATCCCCAGTTGCTGAACCTGCAACCAAGTCAAGGTGTGGTGGTGCAAGCCTGTAATCCCAGCACTGAGGAGATGGAAAACAGGAAGATTACTACGAGTCCAGCTGCATAGTGAGACCCTGTACCAAATACATAAATTAAAAAAAAAAAAGATTTGGCCTAAATTGGGAAATCATTGAATGTAAGTCTTTCTCTCAGTTGTAAAAACAAGTGTATTTATTTAGCAACTTTAAATTCTCAAAACTAATTAAATTATTTCTACATGTGCTTATTAAATATCACAACATATTCAGCATAATTCCAAGTACAGAATGAGACAGCAAAAGTGCAGAACCCTTTCTACATAAATTTACAAGTTACCTGAGGAAAAACAAACAAATAAATAAATAAATAAATAGTGCCCATAAAACAAATAGCCAGATTATGAATGGGAAATAAAAGCCCTGGTGAAGTGCACTGAAATAATAGTATAGATTGGAGCACTGGTGAAGGGGAGATCAATCCTGTAATAACACTGTCCTGAAATATACAATGGATAAGCCCTACCTTAGTACCTCATTGCAAAAAGAGGTGGCAATCCCATGGCATGCATACCACAATGGGCTGTTTGTACATTAAAAAATCTGAAAGGCTTGCCATCACTGACCTTAAGAACATGAATGGTTTTCCACTAAAAGAGGGGTAAGCCCAGGGCACTGTGTGGACAAGGAGGATATGAAACCACTCATGTGAGAGGCCCGTGGTACGGAGGAAAGAGCATTAATTTGGAAAAGAAGTTTCACACATTATGTTGATGGCCACCCCCATGCACCTTAATACAATATATCTATAGGATGCCCTTCCTCTATTCACAGGAGGAACAATGAGCTCCACTTGTAACTTGGAAGGACTGGTCAGAGCTCCCTGCAGATTCTCATTGAAATATTTCTCATCAAGAAAACATTTAAGAGGATGGAGAGGGATGCAAATAGCCAATAGAAGGACTTACTGAAATGAAAACCACAAAATAATTTCCCAGATTGCCAATGACTATTAAAATAGGCCAGGAGGGTCCATGGTTATTACTTTAACAATTAGTTAATTTTAGCAGCAGGGAGGCCATTAGCTGACCAGCTCACTCTCCTGCCCAGCATATCCTAGCCAATGAGCTGTGATTGGGGCAATAAAAATGAGATTGTGCCCAGACAATAAAATATTTAGACTTTTAGTGCATTGTTGGAAATGGTCTGCATTTAAAGTGACAGGAAATAATATTTTCCTTGCCTTTCCTTACTTTTCCAAAGCCAATGGGCCTAATTGCTGCCTTGCCAATTTGAGAGAAAATATTAGTAAAACAACTGGACAAGCAAAGCCTAAGGAGACACAAAAATTAAGAAAATAAAAAGGAAGTAAAGGAATACATTCCGCAGGCTGCCATGAGTTGACAAACCTGGGTTTCATTTCCAAAAGGGAAAACAGGGTATGTGCAAAATCACTGCATAAATATCAAATTGGCATAATTTATAAAGAATATGAGAATTAATGATGTAAACATAACTTTATCTGTGAATAGTGTCTACGGCTAATGTCTTTACTTATAAATGCCATCCAAATGTAAGTAAATCAGGGATTTAAATTTAATTTGCCAAACACATGAAGATAACTTAAATATTCTATATGCAAGCTAATGTAAATATTGCAAAACCCCTGAAAATGGAAATGATTATGCAAAACTTTCTGCACCAATAAAGCCTACATTCATATTGCTGTTTTCTCTCAGCAGAGATGTGTTCTTCTACACCAACGATAAATGCAATGTAAATTTGAGGCTTATTCTAAGATGAGCATCAGAGTTCCGTCTTACATAAAATCCTCCCTTCTGCATACATGCAAGAATGACCATCTCATCAGAATCAGTCTTTTTCCATCCATGGTCTGCACTGAAGTGTCTTTTTACATCTTATTGGGATATGCTCTCCCACATTCTGTCCCTATCCGAACATTAAAACTTAGTATGTCCTTCCAGAAACATTGACTTATTTCTAAGATCACCAAGTTTCTCACAGATTTTAAAGATCTGTAACATTGTGAACAGATTTGATTGTGTTCTAAGGCAATGAAGGAAGGAGGAGGTTGTAACTTCAGTAGCTCTTAAAAGACAAATACTGTCTAGATAGACAAGAAAAGAGGAGGGGCTCTGTGCTGAGGCCTGGGTCCAGGTGCAGGAAGGCTGAAGTGCCCCAAGGACTACTTTCCCAAGATCAGAGGTGCCTTAGCAAGGAAGAGTTCTACACATAGAGCAATGCCAGAGAGGACAGCACCTTCCAGATGCTCCTCCAAAGCCATTAGCCCAGTCCCAAGACGCGATGCTCTCTGGGTCGCCTTACATATCCTCTGCTCTAGTACATTTCTTTGCTTCAGAATAGAGACGAGTAGGTTTTGCTTTCTATCCATAGCACTACATTATCCTTGAGTTCTTGGCACATCACCTAGCTACAAATCCACTAGTATTCATTATTTGTTTTTAAAAACAAAAAAAGAAAAGAAAGAAAGAAAGAGGATAATTTGCATTTCCTGATTCAAAGCCCGGGCCTATTCATCATCGCTTGTACATCGCTTATAAAGATGATAAATGAATGTATAGTAACTGAACCCTAAAACAAAATAATGTGTTTTTCTTAAAGCTTCGCAGAGCTACATTTCCGTTGTAATTAGTTTACTTTTTTAATCAAATTCTGTTAAGCAGCATTCAAAATGAAAGCTGATTTTAAGACTGCAAAAATTATCCACCCAAAAGAAAAAAGGACAAAAATATGAATATTTTTTCACAAGTAATGGCACAAAAGCATCAAGGTAATTGCAGAACTTTCAAAAAAAGGAGAATACCATCAACTCTTGCTTATTGTATGACATTCAAATGCAGGTTGCTGTGAGAGAAACCACCACTGGACAAAAACCTAGATAAATTGCTAATCTTTGGAAATTCTTATTTAGAAGTTTATCTTTAAGCTTTTGTCTGCCTATAACATTCCTAGGGGGAACCCTCAAATTATTACCTTCATAATTTCAGTTACTTCATTTTAAACTGAATTATCTAATATCTCAAAAGTATTGATTTAATCCACTTCAAGATGCCCTGTTTTTAAGACACCCAATTGTCCTGCTAGCCGTCAATATTTCTGTCATACCATCCTCATCTATCTGAGTCCTGTGCGTGCTTCACTCTTTGTAGTGTTTTCGTCCCCTGAAAAACAACTAGTGGCATCACCTTCAATAATGGTAGCTCACTCTGTAGTCTTCCTCATACTACACTAAGCACATATAAACTGTGACACTGTTGTGTCTTTCTCTTGTCAATTTTGGGTGGTTATTAAACTCTCCAGTGTGTCTTTGTCTCCATGTCTGCATTTCATAATCCATGATAGTAGGGGTTATATCTAATATAGGTCTGTTGTTCGCTGACTGACAAGACTGGAGCTAAAAGATAGAGTCTTCAATAGACTGTGGCAGTGGTATTACAAAGGTAACATGACACTTCCAAGCATGACCCAGACTTGGGGCATCTAAAAGTCCAGGGTAACTTCACTGCTTCCCTCTTAGATAGAAGAAGATCATAAGAGTATATGCCCACTTCCAACTGATGTATGTTGAGCATCTTTTCCTGCATAAGACCTGTACTTGGAGTCCATTAAAAGTCTTTGGGATGCTCTTTGAATAACCCTGTCCCAAGGATTTTTTGTTCCTTTTTTTGTCTTCTTTCCACTTTTACTAATATTCCACATCCACCATTTATTTATCAAACACATTTATTCACATACAGCATCATAAGCTGTTATGCTTTTAAAATTCCTCTTCTTTTTTCAGCTTATTGAACTTGTTCTCAGATCTTCTTGATCAATGGTACACATTTACTAATACCCTAGACTCTAGGGCCTAGAACACTGCACATCTCAGGTACAACCCAGACAGCAACAGTCATGTGTTTGTGCTGGACAAAGGACAAAGACTGATAGAGAAGAGCATGTTCTGCATGCCAGTGATTCCACCATGGAGTCCACAAAGCTTTAGCTTTATATAAGCCTCTGACATTGGTCCATAGTATTGCTCTTCCACTGTCACTCACAACCTGGGAGGAAGAGGCACCAATGTCTTCTGTAAACATTGTCTGACTTTCATTTTTAATTAGACAACACCCCCCACTGCCTAGATTAGAGCACTCTCTCTCTCCCTCTGTTTCTCTCCCTCTTTCTTTTCCTCTTTTTTTTCCTTTCCCTCCTGTATCTTCTGCTCTCTTCTTTTCTCCTCTTCCTTTCTCCCCTCCCCTCTCCTCTCCCTCTCAATCTTCTTATCTTCTTCCTTATCTTCTTTTTCTCCTCCCCATTTATTAGATGTTTATCCTTTTTATGGTAACTTATTTTCACCCAGAATTACTGAGCTGTGAAATCTCTACCTTTATTGTGCAAAGTACGTTCAATTTATACATACAGCTTTTCCTTCATGTTAAGAACTGTTTCTAAGAATAGCAATTTTCTGTGTATCTATGTTTCTTTATCTTTGCTTTTGGATAAAGAACCTGAAATACACATGCTTTTCTTACTAGCAGAGCCTTTCTATCTGCAAAACTGTCTGGAATGTGTGTGTTTTAGGAGCAGGAGCAGAGAAAGTGTACCCAAAATGTCAGGACAGTTACCTGGGGACACACGTCCCAGACAGCAAGCTGTTCTCCTGATTCAGTGGAACTCAAGTTACAGCAATATCAAAACTACATGTAAGAGTGGATTACATATGGGATTACATACTCATCCCCACATCCCTGAGTTCAGGATTCAAAAATTTTAGGTGGGACTTCAGAACTACAAATCTAACAAGTCTCAGGTTGATAGTACAGAGACCACTACCCTAAATAATACATCCAAATGGTCTTTCTTTGTCATTGTGAAGCAGAACTTAAATGTATTTATCCATTCTATCCAGGAAAGTGTTTGATTATGTGTGTGCGTTAAATTCAGCCTCCAACTTTGAAGTTGATAAAGCACAGTATTTCAGAAATCCCTTCCAATTTCATGTTTCTTCTCAGTAACCAAGAACATTCCAATTCTGCATTTTTTATCATCAATTATGACTTTGTTTTTTTGCTTTTGGGGGTCTATCAACCTTTTTCTTATTAAGATTCTCTTTTTGTCCTTATTGTCTTTTATCACATTACATTACAGTTTGGTCTAGGCCTTTCAATCCACAGGGAATTTTTTCTCTATTTTACACAGGCCATATTTTATATCTTTTGAAACAGCATGTAGTTTCCATAAAAAAATTCTTGTTACCTTAGTAAAGTATTTTCAAAAGCATTAGCTTCTATTAATGTGCAAGACTCATTTTGACTTCAGTATTTCCATCCTAGTTTCTGGTCTGCTTATCCCATGTTTGTACATATTCAAACACTGAAATGTATGTATAACCATTTCATATAATCATTTATTTAGCTATTCTATATTTGAACGGTGATGGTCTATTAAAATTCAACCTGTTTTAAGAGACATGATATGTAAATATGTTTTTGTCTTGCTATTCATGATTGCTCTCGAAAAGCAAACAAGAACAACAGAAGAAACGTTCCAAAATCTTTTGCTGGATAGCAAGTTGACCTGAAGTCCAACCAGCCCAAGGCTGTCTTGCCAGATATCCACAAGAACTTAGTTCTCTTGCTTAATTCCTACAACTGGCACCCTATAAAAATAAACCAATGCAAATCTAAATGATCAAGTTATTCCCATTATGCATCTCTATTAAGAATTTCTTACATCTGTTGCTGCCTAGTATATATATATATATATATATATATATATATATATATATATATATAAAATTCAATCTGTTTTCACCCCTAGCTCTTCACTTTCCTTGCATCTTGCTGTCTAAAGATACAGAGAAACTAAACTCTACAGCAATGTGCTGCACCAATGTTGTGATTGTTGTTTAGTGTTATGACCAACATAGACATTACACACCATAAACGCTCACACTGTACTAAGGAACCTGCCCAGGGCAAATGATTACCATGTTTTTTTCTGAAGTATGTTACAAGAAAAAAATTACAGATCACTTTTTCAATCCAACTACATGGACTATAGAAATGTTGAGGCCAGCAAGATACCTCAAGTGACTAAGCACCTGCTTTGGCAAGTGCGGGGACCAGGGCCCGATCCCCAGCCCCTCATGTCACATCAGCCCCACACCAAGGGAGCACTAAGCCAGCAACTGAGTCCGGGCGTGGTGGTGCAGGCCTGTAATCCCAACACTGGGGAGGCTGTAAACAAGAGGATCACTACAAGTCCAAGCTCCATAGTGAGACCCTGTACCAAATACATAAAAGTTTAAAAAAAAAGAAATGTTGAAATATCTCTGAGTTTCTAGGAATCACTTTCTTTCTGCCTCACATCTCCTAGAGATTATGAGTATTAGTTTTTTAAATTTTCATTGGTAAATGTGCACAGAGTATTCCATGGATGGCTAGTCAATGTTTGCTTAATCAGAAATCAAAGTAAGCTGTGTGATATAAATTTTATAATCTCTTTTTTTTCCACAGAAAAATCCTTCAGTAACTCTGCATCATTGCCAAGATAACATTAAAATCCCTTAGTGTGAAACTCAGTTTCACATTCTCTTCTAGACCCACATACATGGATCCCTCTCTCTGGTGATATGGAGTTAACGTGTCCACCCAAAACTGTATATATTCCCCTGTGGCTGTTATTAAAGGCAGATCTTCAAAGGAATTAATTATGATTGGATAAGGTCACACCAATGATGTCCTGGTTGAATTGGTTGAATAGAATCACTGCTTTTACAAAGAGACATCAGAACTCTCTCTCTCTCTCTCTCTCTCTCTCTCTCCCTCTCTCTCTCTCTCTCTATCTATCTATCTATCTATCTATCTATCTGTCTATCGCCCATTTCTCTAAACCCATGATTTAATATTGTGACACACTTAAAAGCCATACTACTGAGGAAATGCTATAAAAGGATGCAATGAGAAGGTAGGCATCTATAACTCATAAAGAAAATCCTCACCAAAAGGGAAACAAAAAACTATTTACATTCCAGCTGCCAGAACCGTAAGAATATAAATATATAATATATAAGTCTATCAATGTATAGTATTTTATTATCACATTCCAAGAAAAGACACATATCCTTATATTAGGGCTCTCAATGTAAAGAAAGTCAGTATAATAGATGACAGAGATACATCGGCAGATAGGTAAGTAGGTAGATGATAGATAGATAGATAGATAGATAGATAGATAGATAGATAGATAGAGATAGATGATAGATAGATAGATAGATAGATAGATAGATAGATAGATAGATAGATAGATAGATAGATAGATTAGGTCAGGCAACAGAGGTGACTGACAAGACCAAAACTCTAAATGTGGTGAGGTGGAATCCCTGAAACCTTTTATTACAGTACTGCCCAAAAGGTAGAAAACTGGTCACAGTTGCAGTGAAAGAGATGTGGTTTTGTAGGCGGCCACCCACCAACAGAGAAGAAAATCTGCCTTACTCAGCCTGTGAGTTCAATTATTACTCTCACCTAGAAACACCTCACAGATGCACCAGAATGTTTCATCAAGTACGTAGGCACCCTGTGACCCAATCGAGTTAGCATATAGATTATTATGGTTCTTTTCAAGGTACTAGTTATCAAAATACACCATGGGTTGCATGCTATTCTACCAGTTCAGCAGACTGACATTGTCTTGTCATCTTTGTGCATGTTTTTGCTGCTTCTTCCTTGAACAGCTTTGCTCTGTGTTCCTTCACTGTCCAAGTTCACATGGAGAACTCCTAGCTCGAGTTCTTGAAGCCTCTCTTGATTTCTTTAAACAGAATTGATAGCGTCTTTCCTTGTCCCTGTACTCAAGCAATGAAAAACCCTAATCATGCATCATAGTGGCATTTCACTGGACTCATATTTCACTAGGTTATGAGCTCCTCCTGCTCAAATGTCTTTTTTTAAAATATTTATGTGTACAGACCATTATAAAAATACTTGTAAAATTAGTGATGATTTAACTAATGTTTATTTGCAAAAAACACAAGCTTAGAAATCAAAATATGAGAATTCAAGACTGAGACAATACTGCATGCAGCACTAACTAGGGGCTTATTGCCAGGCCTCCTGATGGCAGAGCATAAGGCACTTTCCTTTGCCTTGCAAACATGAGCACTCTATCCCATCCCTGCAGCTTCATCCTATCTTTGTCTCTGTATCCATACCCTCTATTTTGTCAGTAAAACATGGGCTCCTCTCAGAGAGCTATGTAGAAGGTCTGAAAAATCATAGCACCTATACACTCCATACAACTGGAGAATACATATTTTTCCCAAATGTTTTCATATGTGAGGAGATGGAGTACAAAGAAGGGCCTGTCTGAATCTACTAGTGCCTAAAATGGCATTACTGGGTCAAATAGGGCCCAAAGCACATGACATCGAAGAAGAAAGGCTGATAGATGACTATGCAATCATCCAGGATAGAGGAAGATGAAACTTGAGGAAATGGAGACAAAGGGATCTGTTCTGGCTCAGGTATGGTGCTCACACACTCTTCCTGCTAGGCATGAACACAAGCACTAAGCACAGTGACATCAGATCAATCTCACTGGAGAATATTCTATGTCTCTTAGGCCTGAGAAAACTCTGCCAAGAGGCACAGTGCTAGATCATAATTCTAAGACCGCTATGATTTGTGTGTATTTGTCCTACCAAAGCCTCATACAGTCTATGAGGCCCAGTTCTACAGTTTATGATTAATTCATGTTCCAAGGCTTGGATTATGGGTCTGAGTACTGCTGGAATTATGGGTGTGAGTGTTACACCCAGCCTGGGGTACCTAGCCTGAATGTAACATAAAAGAGACAGAGTCAGACTTGCTCTATTGTTGCTGTTACTCCCCCTTTTTCTCTCTGCTCTTTGCTGCCATAATGAAAGGTTCTTCTCTGCCATGGGCCACTCTGCATTGGAGCCAGGTGAGTATGGCCTAAGACTTCCAGTACCTGTGAGTCAAATAAACATTTCCTTCATTCAAATGAGAGAAGAGTAACTGAGACAAAGATAGAAGAGGGTATGTAGGGTGGAAGGATGGGTGGGGTCCAGCCAATGCATTTGTCAGAACTCCTGTTAGAGAATATAGATTTCCAGCCAGGAGATTGAGAGTACTAAGTAGAAACACAGGCCCTCGGTGAGGACTTCTCCTTGACCACCTGATTAGCATATTTTGGATCATAGATACTATATATTCCCAAAGATTTGCACCTTCATTACATGATAGCAATCAAAGAGAGGACTAATCTGATGAATTTTAATATAATCCTTCTCTTTCCACTGTTCCTGAGCCACTACACTTGCATCTTGGAAACATATACCTAACTAATTTTTAAGGAAGTGAGAATTTGTCTCTATGTCTGTCCAATCTAGAAAATATGCAGCTAGTTATCCTCTGGTGATTTTCTAGGCCCATGTATATAAATTGGCCTACCTGGCTATAATGAGTATACTCAACCTTACTGGGACCCATTACCCTATTTCAGGTGCCAAATGGCCACAGTTGAAGACATTTTACTTTCTTTCACCTCTCAATGCAGATGTGTGTTGGAATAGAGGGAGAAAATTTCAATAGTGTCCAGAGTGAGAAAGGACTCAGAACTGTCCTGCTCAAAGTTCATTTTGCTCACAATGTAATGTATCCTACAAGTCCAAAAGGCCAGAAAATATGGATGTCCTTGTTAGTTCTCCCTGAAGGTTTTGCTGTCCTGGTTCAATTCTACATATTGTTTAGAGTGAGATCTGGTGGCACCATCTGCATTTTGCTGGAACTTGGGGCCAAGAAACTCAGTATAATAATCAGAACTCTGGCAATTCCATTGAGACTCAGTGCAACTGGTGTTCTGGATGATTCAGTAGATCATCTGACTCCTGGACTTTAAACAACTGGTGAGAAATAAATGCTGTGACAACTTGTACTTGCTAGTGGAGTGGGATTCTGTAAAAGCAAAGAGAAAAGCATTTCCTCAGTTACTGGCACCTCCATTGTCTCTCCCTTGAAGCAGAAGCAGCAGAAAGGTGGAAGATTTGTCTGGGAGAAAAGTGATGGCAATATATATTTTTGCTCTGACTGCTATCATCTGAGGTCTCAGGATTTCTTGTGTCAAACTGACAATGCTTCTCAGTTTTGCAATTCCATTAATAACTGTTTCACAATCACGTGGGTCTCCATAATTCCCAGAAAGTTCAATATTTTGCAGAACATTCATCCTCAATGAATTCTGGCAGGTCCTAAGAAATGCCTTCTACCTGTGCAGAGGACAACACTAGGTTCACCCCATTGTCATCTCTTTTCAAACCACAACTGATTCTCACAGGTAGGTGACCACTGCTATGTGACATCATCTGAAAGAGCAACACAGCTTCCCAAACAGTGGCTAAGACCAGAGTGTTAGTTGCAACTCTCTTCTCAAAGATTTAAAGAAATTGTAGAAAGGATTTGTAATAGAGAAAGCCCTTGACACTGGTTATGAGATGTGAGAATTTCTGCGCCTCATATAATGCTAGCCCCTCAATAAAAGTACCTTGGCTGTTGTCCCTCTATTTGAAGTACTGACACTTCTATTAATTCCCCAGCATTTCTGGACCTATTTTTCCAAGTAATCGTCTGATTGGTGGTGGTGCAAGGGAGTTATTTTCGTTTTCACCCTCACATTCATGCCCTAGCCTACCTAATATCTTGCAAACTTCCAGCTCTGTCCACAATGGCAGATATCTGTAACATGAAACTGAACAAACTATCTCCTCATTCTTACTTATGTATAATCCACAAATTTAGGAGATTATTCTTGCAACTGAAAATTAACATTATGTGATGTTTTCTTTAACTGAGACATTTCTATAACAGCATAAGAGTATTATATATGTTAACAATATGAACAACAATTCTAGTATATATAACCATGATTTTCATTTTTCTGATTAGTAACTGAAGGGAAAGATATTTTAAACCCTTTTGCAAAGCAAGAAAATGAAGTAGCAACTAAATTTCAAATGAAAATGTCAAGTGATACAGATTAAAAATTTGGTGCAGCTTTAGAATAGTTCCATCCCTATCCCCTGTAATTCCTGTCCCTAAACCCCTCAAGCTCAGCCTCTACCTGTAAAGTATAAATAACAATGAGGCTGAGGCAGGAGGATTGTTGTGAGTTCGAGACCAGCCTGAGCTACAAAGTGAACTTAAGGCCAGCCTGAACTGCATAGTGAGACCCTGCCTCAAAAAGACAAAAAAAAAAAAAAAAAAAAAAAAATGTCTAGTCTCTGAACCTCTTTAGAATACTGAGAGCAACTTTCTCAGATCCCACCATGCCATAGGAGCACTGTCATAGGACAGTGAATAGTCTTTTTCACAGAAAAGGTGTATGGTCACTGAGCCTGGCACGGCTCACTACACCCACTGCTGTGCACTTGAGTCTGGAAACATAAGTTTATGGCCCCTCCTATGGACAATGGACTCTCTTTCCTGGCATTCTCCATTGCATTTATGGTTTCTTTAGGCATAGCAAGCAGAACTCCCCCACACGTAGTGAATACTGATGAGAGGCTCTCTCCAAGTCCTTTTCCTGGAGACAGTGAGTTTATTTAGGCTCAAATACCACAGAATAATGGCTTCAATTTGCCACAGTGAAGGACAGGTTTCCCCCTGCACTCCTAACCCAGCTATAGTCACTCCTTTCTTGGGAGATGGATATATCTCTGCATTTCTTAACAACTTTGAGTTGGCAAAGAGCCTTCTGGAATCAATAGGAAAGATTTTGGAGTCTAGACTCAGAATGAACACTTCAGTAATCATCAAAAATTCTTTCTAGCATGAGCATACTGTGGAATATGCAATATGAGGATCATAGTTGAGATCTACAGACCAAGGGAAAGCAACTGAGTTTCTAAATCTCCAGTGTGCTGCTTCATTCAACCCAAGTTTTCTACCTGGGAACTATGGGAGAGTATTGGAGTCTTGCAGGCCTAAGGCTCAAACAGATTTGATGGGACATGAAAACTCAGGACCAAACAATTTACAAGCAGCAATTCAGAAGGCCATCATGTTGGGTAACAGGTCAAGAGCACAATGCACAAAATTATTCTATTATAGAAATGTTCTAAAAAAGAAATGTGCTGCATAGGCTTGATTTTCCCAGTTGATGCACATTTGAAAATACCACTCCATCAACACAGAAGGGTAACATGATACAGTGATGTAGATAGCGCTCAAAACATTAAAACAAATTAAAGAGCCAAGAAGCAAAAGATTGTATCAGTAACTCTCTGGAATGAAGCTGGGTGCAAATAGGATTTGATTACAAAGATACAAAAGAGGGCTGGGGAGATAGCTTGAAAGTCTAAGTGCCGGCCTGGCAAGTGCAAGGACCTGGGTTCTGTGTACCATTCTACGTGCTGTGGTGGCCCTGCAACACCTGGCATGTCCTTCCTGCCACTGAAGCCAGGTGCGGTGGCTCACGCCTGTAATTCCAGTCTTGGGGAGGCTGAGAAAGGATGACATATGAGTTTAAGCTTTGTAGTGAGATGATAGATAGATAGATGATAGATAGATAGATAGATAGATAGATAGATAGATAGATAGATGATAGATAAATAGATGATAGATAGATAGATGATACATAGATAGATAGATGATAGATAGATAGATAGATAGATA